>LPNX011037872.1:884145-972409 GCA_001517045.1 Pseudotsuga menziesii | reverse complement strand
CAAATTGCTTAAAGAGCATAAAAATAGTTATCAAAATTGGCAACTAGGAATTCACATTTAGTGATTTTCCATAAATTTCACTTAGCACCCAAAATATAGAAACCCTAAAGCTTTTCCATTAAGGAATGAGAGGAGGAAATCACACACTACTACATTTCGATCCAAAATCTGACGGAAAAATATGACGTCGCGTGGATTTCTCTTTTTAAACTTACCAAAAATCACAAGGATACATTTTTTTTTGTAAATGTGGCCACAAGCGTCGGTGAAGCAACGGCTATTCTCATAACCGTCAGTTAAGCGACAGCTCATTAGTAAGCGTCGCTTAAGCAATGACACCTTTAATTGGTCAACTATTTAACATAGAAAGCACCGTCGCATATCCGACGCGTAGGTTCATTTCCTACACACACTCATATAAATAGGTTCATTTCCATTGGTAAGTCAATATAATTCATGATTATATATCATGCGGTCTTTATATTGAGAGTTTTTGTCAGGTTTAAGGGGGTGTATTGGAATAAACTGCCCATCTAGACATTAGTATTAAACCATTTTTAAGTTCCCTAGTGTAAACATCGTATTGTTGACCCCCAAGTTAGTTTGCTAGCAAATAGTCCTCATTGATTTCATCATCTAGGACCAACTACTTGTCATCTTAGCCTTCATTATCCACCCACGCATGATAATCAAGACACAATGCACCTATTCTTCTTGATTTTAGGGATCGGGGGTGTCTTCCTTGATTTCATGCAATTATGGAGATTCTCTAGCAGTTATGACATCGGTTAAACACTATTTAACTTACTTATGTGCCCTCCTTGATTCTCTCTACTGATTTTTGGACTCTAACTATTTAATGTGCCACGCATGCCTACCATCAATTAACTGCCACCTACACTTGGTTAACTAATCTCATCATAAGTTTTACAACTAGTTCTATGTTTAGTGGGGGAGTCTAATCTAACTAAGGATGCCACATGTATGGATTCCAAATGACTTTAGAGGCTCAAGAATTTCTCCTTTGAATATGTATTATAAATGTACACTCATTGATGAATAATAGACACGAGGAATTTACTCAATTGAGTTTTCATCTCATATTTATTATGCTCATTATTTTTTCACAATATTTTTCTATTAATCTATGTTGTACATCTTGGATGGATTACATTGTGCTTTAGGTTATTAGCTATAAAAAAAATTGTTGCCATCATGGCTATAGAAATATCACAATCCATAATTTAGATTTTTACAATTCTTTTTCGTAGATTGAAATTAAGTAAAAAATGTGATGAATGTGTTAAAATCATATATAGCACTTGAAGAAACATCATAATTATGACTTCATATTGAAAAACATAGATCTCATTTTCTTCCATAGTAATTTCTTTAGATTAATATGAATTTTTATAGCTTTAAATTTTGGTATTGAAAAGATAATTCATATATATTTAGTTTCTTCATTAAGGTTGGATTTACAATTTCTTTTGTTGTTGTTTTTTTTAAAAGCACAAATGCTATGTTTAAGTTACTTGATTCTTAAGATTTCAAGCTCAAATTTGTATGAGATCACTTCTCATTTAAATGTGTGTGCATGTTCAAAGTACTACGTGCATGCGAAAGTGGCATTGAATATTGGAATAATTTTGATTATATATGTGTTATTAATGAAATATATATATATATAAAATGTTACATTATTAACTTAAATTTAATTGATAATGAACAAATAGAAATTAAAATGAACTTGGTATATGTTTCATTTCATATTTATATTTTATTTTTTAATATATCTGGTTAATACAAGTTATAAATATGATATCATTTTGATTTTATTATTGTTATTTTTTAACATTCTCAATTGTTATGAATATAATCCATATTTTTTCAACCTTAATTTTGGAAATATTTAAAAAATGAGTTTGAACTTTGCTATGGTTATATTTTAACAATGGAATATAATATATATTTTTTCAACTTCGATATTAGAAATATTAAAAAAAATGATTTTATCATAGTATTTTAATTTTGTTGTCGTATTGTACATAGGAGTTTTGAATCTGATATAATCGATGAACAGAAGCGGGTTGTGAGAAGGAAGGCACGGAAGAGTAAGGAGTTAAGATTGATTGTTTTGCCTTGGAAACAGCCCTATGAGAGCCCTTACATGGTGTATTCGGAGGAGGAGGAGCCTTTCGGGCTTTCGAAACCGAGACTTAGCTGGAGGACTGAAGCGCTGGATCGAGAAGATGAGGAGGAAAGGTCGAAGATTGATGGCTTATGTGGCTCTGATTTGGTTGCTTTTTATGGACTGCGAAGGAAGGATATACTCAATTTTTTGGAAAGAAGTTTGGGCGAAAAGGAAAAGACCTGTACTCGGGGAATCAGAAGGATCGAAAGGAGACCCAGTAAGTTCGCTTGGCTCGCTGGCCCTGATAATATGTGTATGCACATTGTCACTTGGAATATGAATGGAAAGGTACACAAATCTATCTATGCTCTTTAGGAACAAATTTCTTCCCTTTGTAGATCCTCAGGGTTTAGGAGACTCATTCAGACCTGCAACAGTTTAGCAAATCAGGGATGAATGTCCTCAAAATCTACTAAGCTGACCTAACACACACTACCAGATTCGATCACAGAAAATAAGGAAAACACACAAGGGCCAACTGCTCAATCTTTATTAAATATCCAGACCTGCTGGAATTACAACAATAGAAGTCAAGTCTTCGGGAATCCAAGCCCATTGCCATGGAATCATATGCTTTTATAGAAGTCTGCTTACTTAAATTTTTGCCATAAATCTGAGAATGCCTGCACATGCCACCCGGAATAGCCATAAAGTGCATCTCCTAGGTTACATGCACCCTGAATGTAAGAGCATGCTGCTATAACTCAGAAGGAAAACCATGAATGAGATCAACCCTAAATCAATCACCACTGCAACCTGTTCTGTCTAAAGATTGACCATAGACTACTGGAAACCTAAAGTACAAGCAAGTATTGCCCTCTAGATCTTCCTGATACTCAATGTTAAACCACTTCATGTATGAATCCAATCATGAGTTACGAAGCAGAAGTTGCACCTTATCTGCTGACTCACCCACTGGTCTAATGCACCCTCACAATCCACTGCAAATAGAATGGCAAACTGCTGCCAACTGTACCTGAGTAAGTTTGATAATATATCCAGAACACCTATCTTGAGGGCTAACAACAGTCTAAGGCTCACGGGACTCATGCAAGCCGCAACTAGAAAACAGTGAAGCACAACTAAAGCATCTATAAACCCCATATGAATAAGCAATTTACTGTACTAAAATAAAACAACTCAACTAATAGCTAAGCTTTAAGGACAAAAAAGATACCTCCTGTGATTGGACTAACTCCTGAGAAAAATCCCCTGCTCCATCCTGTTGTGGAATGTAGCCCCCTGGAAGATAATTTGAAGGGTGGTCTTCCCGTTTTCGCTTGCCACTACACAAAGTGAAAAAATCCTGAATGCATACAACACATTTAGTAAGATTAGGTTCCATTAAATTTTATATTTTATAAAAATATTAATAAACTAAGGCCTTTTCAAGTAAAACAACGCTTCATGGACTGCTTTGCTAAAAACTGGAACATGGAAATAGATAAAAGGTGTTTGCAACCCCATTGCAACTTGTCACATTCTTTGTGTGAGATACCCGTGGACATAAGGAATGTGACACAAGTTGCAATGGGTTCCAGAGGCCCTTTATCCATTTGTGTTCCAGTTTCTAGAAAAGCAGTCCACGAAGCATTGTTTTACTCGTAAAGACCTTAGTTTATTCATATTTTGATCAAATTAATCTCTCTTACCTATGGGAATGCCAAATTCACAGCATTATGTTTATAGGAACATGGTACACCAACACTGAACATACCGACAAAAAGCATGGCAGATAACTCTACCATGGCTATAGCTTGCAAATCTCAAGTTTTAAGAGCACAATATATGAATTCAAAATAACAGAGCCATATTAGAACCTTTGTGATAGGTTCTTGACTAATCCCAACCACCATCTCATCCCTCTCTTCCTCATAAGCTGCAACATCACAGACAAGTAGGAATATTCAAGAAAAATCCTGTATTGTTCACCAAGGTAATAGTCATCTTATTTGTTTATACTCACTGTCTAGATATTTCCCATGAAAACAATTCAACAAATAACTTTCAATCTCATGTCTAGGTACACCAGCGAGTATTTTTAATACAATACTCACCAATATTGACATCCACTCCAAGGGGCTTATGACTCATCCAGTTTGCAGGTTGTTGCTGCAATTACAGTGTGTAAGAAGCAACACTCAAGCCATCCAGGGAAAAATCATAACATGTGAATGGGAACATAGTTCAAAGTTGAAACCAATCGTTTTCATCTTTAGAAATGAACAAAAAAATACTATTAAATATGATGACACATAACTTCCACTTACAAAATTTCCTTTAAGAAAATATTCAAATAGACATAACAATCTAATGAAAAAGTTCACATCTAGCAATGTTTGAACTAGTACCATGTAAGGAGCTGGCCTTCCAATCTTCGCTTCTGGGTCAATCCCTGACTCAGGAATCGCCAGAGCCTCACCTGGACCAGCTGGAAAGTACTGATACATAATTGGTTCTGTAGTACCTGGAAAAGGAGTCTGCATAGGTGTCTGTATAGGTGTCTGCATGGACAATTATTAAGTCAAAAAAGGACACTAGTATATATATCCAATAGTTATTGAGAGCCAAGGACCAACTTTCAAGAGAAGCAGAAAAGGGGGAGATTTTCCATGGTTTCTGCGAAGGTCCACCGTCTTTTAGACCTACCTACAAGTATGACATGGGAACATACGACTATGAAACAAGTGCTAAGGTATTTATTTTTAAATTACAGTGATTATTGCTCCTTAATCTTCCACAAAGTAATTCTTCTCTGGGTGGTTAAAATTGTTCATTTCACATATGCTGATTTTAACTTTGAATTTACATGTTTGGGAAGTGGCAGTAATATACAATTTACATAATTCCAACCCGCATTCACAGTTCAAAACATGGTTGGAACTTTGTAGTAATGGTTTCAACTTGCCATCCAAAGTTTAAAACATGTTCAAACTTTGAAGTAATAGGTTGGAGGTTGATTAATTCGTAATATCATATAACTTACATGATTCCAATTTGCACAACTTGTTATTCAAAATGGTAGATGCGATTTTTGATAGGTGAATGATTTTGTGGAAACTTTTTCCTATTCTTTTATGCTGAGGCTTCCACAGTGTGTTGGTTTGCTACTCATTTCTGGATTCATTCACTGTTACGCTGAGGCTTCTACATTGTGTTGGTTTGCTAATCATTTCTGGATTCATTCTTTGTGTTGCAGGTTAAATCATCGACCTTTGGACCTGCCATAGGTAGTTCATCATCAAGATCATAATGAATCTAGATATGCAGAAACTTTTGCCAAGACGAGAGAGCCATCCATCACTCTTCTTCTTGACAAGAAGTTTCTGCATCTCTGAATTCACTCTGATTATGATGATGGACAGAGTATCCGAAATGTAAATGATTTAACCGATAACACATGATGATGGATAGAGTATCCCGTATCCAAAATGTAAATGATTTAACCTATAACACAGTATTTATTTGGTACTAAAATCAATTTTGGTTTATCTAATTTTAAAAATCTATATTTAATGATGAAGAACCTCATTTTCTATATAATGATAATTTTTGGTTTATCTAATTTTAAGAATCTATAGAGAGATTTATATTGATGAAGGGATTTTTGTGATAGGTTCCAAGGTTATAGGTGAACGACTAAGAGGAGTTCTGTGGTTCCGTCGATTCATCTACAACGTGTAGCAAAACATCCTCCATGTGTCATAGAAACTGTATGAAAAGTTATGCATAAAAATCCATTCTTGTGGGATTCAAAGGCCATTTTTATGTGCATAAAAAACCCTAATAATGGGTGTGTAAATGTGCTTATGGATTAGAGAAGTGATGAA
Organism: Pseudotsuga menziesii; assembly: GCA_001517045.1. Classification (NCBI taxonomy): domain Eukaryota; kingdom Viridiplantae; phylum Streptophyta; class Pinopsida; order Pinales; family Pinaceae; genus Pseudotsuga; species Pseudotsuga menziesii. Next base: position 966,385 of record LPNX011037872.1, on the reverse strand, counting down.
GCCCTCCAAGAGATGTATTTTTCTCCTAGTTCATGTTGAAAATGTATGGGTCGGCCTTATGTGTTCTAAGAAACCTCCAAGAGAGGGTATAAATAAACCATCAAAGCACCTCATTTCATAATAAAATCATCAAGTCTATTCTAGTGAAAATCTTGTTGAGAAAAGTAGCATGTGAAAGAAGTTATTTTCTTGGGTTTTATAGTTTTACTATCTCTCTTCAACCTTTCTATGTTTGGTTAGGGTTTCTCTACAAGGGGACCTGCTTTTGGTATTAGGGTTTTGGCATGGTTTGGGAGTAAAGTGCCAAAGCTTTCGATTAGTTATTGCGCTATGGGATGAGGATAATGTCTTTCTTTATTTTCCCAGGATAAAATCTGTGTCTTTCTTTATGCTGTGCTTGTCTATCTTTCGGAGATCCTAGTACATTAGATTAAAGATCTAACATATTTGAAATTTTGAATTAAAGTGGAAACTCTAACAAAGAGGAAGTCTCACCATTCGGAGATGAACACCAACCTCACGGATAGGATGCATATCAGAATTGAAAAACTAGTTGGTAGTTGCATACAGATTTACACTAGCAGGTTAGCCTGGAGCCTGACAAGTAATTGTAGCAGAAAATAGCTTATTTTGGATTGTATGTTAGCAGTACAGAACTTTCCAATCTGTGTCTTGTTGCCTTTCCAGTTCTGCATTTTCAATCTGTATTTCAGCTGCCCAGTTTGAACATTAGCTGCAGTCCCTGTCTAGTTAATATAAAATAGCTGTTACTATTAGAAAAAACTATAGCATGTTCATCCCATTCTCATTTATATATGCCATGTCCTAATTTGCGCATAGAATTTTGCATTGTTAATCAGAAATTGTTTTCACTAGCTGTAATTGCTCCTGTACAAAACACTACCAAGATTTTGTCATGGCATAGGTATGTATGTGGATTTGCAGGTCAGAGACCTAAAAATCCTGGTGGCCTCGGTTTAATCTGGTTACCACTTACTCTTTTTGTTTTTTCTTTTCACCCTCTTGGGGATATTTAGGGGTTACAAGCATTTCTTCAGGCGAGTTATGCTGGAATCATCAGATTTTGTGAAGGACGATACTCTGAAAATATGTTGTACAGTTGAGGTTGTGGTTTCTGCTATTCAAGGCCCCAGATTGCATTATATTCCCATCCCTGAATCAAACTTGGGTCAAAAATTTGAGGAACTGCTTGAATATGTTGAAAATGTGGATGTCACATTAGATCTATCAGGGGAAAAATTTCATGCCCACAGAGTTGTTCTGGCAGCACGTTCCCCTATATTTAAATCCATGTTTTTTGAGTCCTCTGGGGAGTGGAACAACAAAGAAATTAGCATCGAAGGCACAAGGCCAGAGGTGTTTAAGGTGAGCTTTCATTCTTCCTATGATTATGGAATTGTGCTTTCTCTTTATTTTAATTTTGGAAGATTGGGTATTTTCCTTGAGCTTGTAATTTTTTTCCTTAAATTATTGTCTCCTTTCTCATGAATGTGTCTCCTTTTTTCTCTTGAATGCAATGCAGGCTATGATACACTTTATTTACAGAGATACCCTTTCATATTTAGAGGAACATGCATATTTAGGAGAGATTTCTGATCCATCCCCTTGATTTTTGACACCTGAGACAATGATTGAATATTTGCTCACAGCAGCAGATAGGTATGGTCTGTGTCAGTTAAGGTGCTTGTGCGAGTCAAGAATATCACAGGGAATAACTGTGAACACTGTTGCTAAAATTCTTGAACTGGCCCAGTGTTACCAGGCTTCTCAACTCAAATCTGCATGCCTTAAATTTGCTGTGACAAACTTGGAAGGTATGCAGTATATTTCAATTAATTAGAAACTAAACATAGGAGTTTATATTGTTGAGAAACATCAATTAGTTGATGCTATTTAAAATTTCATCTTGATTTGTTTATGCAGAAGTCATGAAGTCAGAGGGGTTTGAATACTTGAAGGAGAATTGTCCATCTCTGCAGTTGGAACTTCTACAAACTGTTGCACAATTCAAGGACGATTGAAACATGAAGGGAAAAGCTGGAATGCACCAAGTCAAGAGTCAAATGCCTCTGACAGTAACATAGAAGAGAAAGACAAAACTTAGGGATACCAATCTACACAGAAATCTGATAATTCTGATTAACTGAAGGGCACTATTTTTGAGATATTTCTGGCTTTGGTGATACATTAACCGGGATGCTCCTGAAGCAGAAATGAAATATCTTTTTCACTCTGGAGATCATTTAAGGTGATGAGTTTGTAAGATGCATCCCAGCTTCTTCTAATAACTGTGGAGCAACCAGCATGTTTGGAGCTCAAGAAAGCTCCAGTAATAAATGTGGAGTGACTGGGCATTATCATATTGCAATTATTGGTGTTAATCTGGGCAACATATACATTCTGGGCATTATCAGTATTATGTGGAGTGACTGCTACAGCAAGAAATTAATTGGATGGGAAATTTCCGGGACTCAGAACATCCAATAATCTTTTCCAGGCATGTATTTGTGCTTCTCATTATAAATATCATCCTTCTATTATTTTGAATTAATTTTGTCACCATTTTTCTATGTTATGTTTGTTTAATACAATGATGTGAATGGAATGTGAGATAACTGATAAATGCTGTGATTAAATGAGCCCATATAAATCATGAAAAAGAAAACCATACACACTTATTAGTGCACCGACAGTCAGGGATTCAGTTGAGTTTGAAACAGTGGGTATCTAATTAGCATCCAAAGTACTTGTAGAAAGTACTGAACCAAGTTAGTGAGCATAATGTCAGAGAAAGGTTAGCTCATAGCAAAGTGGGACATTTCAGGGTCTTGGGGTCAGATGAAAATCATTGTTGTTGCAAAGACAGTGAAATGCAACAATGTTGTATTTTGATTATGCACAAAATTTAAAATCTCTGATAGCCATGACAGTGAAATGCAATCTCTTTTAAACTGTTCATTTGTGCCAACTGTAGATACAGGGATCCACAGAAAACCAACTAGTAGTGACTCCAATTATTTTCCAATAATGCAGTTTTTACAATGTCTAGATATGAAACTTTCCTTGGAAAACTGGAAAATATGTGTAACCATTTGATGATCAATGTCACATTGTGACTTTTGGTTGAAATAACTTCAAGGGAAACTCGACTAAATGCCTCATGCTACACATTTATTACATGGAAATAAAAATTAAGCAAAATAACTTAATTACCCACAATTGCCCAAATTATTGCTGCACAATGAATGATAACATTTTAATTTCAATCAAAATAATGAGAGATCTTGTTTCATTATCAACATGTGCCTCCAATTTTTTCACCAAAATGTTTTTCGAACAAGGACCGAAATGCAACTTGATGTCCCTTCCAAACTCTCCCAATACATAGCCCTAGAATTGAAATTCAAATAAAAAGAAGCATGGGCTCCTCAACTTGGAAGAGTTCAGAGGAGGCACTCTTGTCTCCTCTCATTTTAGGAATATTTAAAGACATAGTAAATGATCTTCCTGTGTCTTTATGGAGGCTTTCTCAAAAACTCTTGAGAATATCTTTCAGCTCTTTATGAAACATCCTATCCACATGACTGTTTATCAGTATCTATTTTGGTCTGTATATTGGATCACCTGAAGAATGTATTTTCTTTGTCTTATGAATAGAAGATATGATTTTTCCCTCGAAAATAAAGAAACAACAGTACAAGATCCCCCAGGAAACTCCTCCAGTAAAAGAAAGAAAATGCACAAACATACAAATAGTATAAAAGGTGTTCTAAAGAAACCCAAGGTGACGAAGGAAGAAAGAAAGAAAGATGTTGCTATAACCAGATGCAATAAAAAGAACACAGCTAATCTTCCTTGTCCGCAAAACTAAAGACTGCCGCTAGGCAGTGAATACAGATTTGATATTTATTTTTGGTTTGTTAGGCCAATGCAGAAAAGTAACTGTGTGCTTCTTAGGCACCCACATTGGGAGTTCTGCACCAATCACTTCCAAATTTTCATTATTTCTAGTGTATCCATTGATGATTTTACTAATAGCAGTAGTCCCAGTGATTTGGGGCACAATTTTGCGCATAATAGTCCAGATGATCAAGGAAACTCTCTAGAGTCCAAATCACCTCCCACCAAAAGGAAAGAAGGGGGTGAACCAGTGTTATCAGCACCAGACTAGTTTTGCCAATACTTGTTGGTTCAAACGGTTTACAGGCCTAACCAGTCCAAATAGCAACCCAGAACTGGAAACGGCCAGTTTTGTACCGAACCAGGCCAGTTCCATACCAGAACCAGCTGGTTTTGTACAAAACCAACCTTAAATTTCTGAACTGGCTAGTTCAGTAAGGATTTGTATGCCGCATGTGGGGCCAAGATTTTGGCCATGAAAATAAAAATACGGTAAAGCAAAAACCCTAAAACTAACTCTAGAGCCTGGTAACTACCAGTAATATTAAATTCTTAAAGTAAAAGTTGACATCCTCCTCTTTCATTTTCTATCCTTAAGTTGACACCCTCCTTATCTTCATTTTCTATATTTACGTTAACATTACCATTAATTGTTTTGGGAGGTTTGAGAGTTGTTCCAACCTCATCTAACTTCGTATGCAAAAAGTAAAATTTTAGATCCCATTCAAAATTCAACAAACTTAAAAGTTCTTTAGATTTCAGGATTGCAACATTTCCACAGAATTCCATCATGTATGAGGGTATGGGATTGGCATGTAATCAAGACCATGGACCCCTCTATGTACCTCAATGTTGGAGGTGTTGATTGTTGAAATCCTCTGTCTTGAACTTGGTAAAACTGTACCCTTCACTCAAAAAAAATCACTTATAAGTTATTATACATGGAAAGCTTTTTCTACCTTATTTTAACACTTGGATTAGGAAATTTCATTGATATTGGAGGGTGTTCACTGTTGACTAATGTCCCTCGAGGATCAACTTCAAGATTCGAGGTAGAGGAAAAGGCTAGAGCCTAGAGGAAGGGGACAGACAGTGCTATTGATGAATAGGATCTTAATATACACAATGATTTTGATGATATGTAGTTATTTGTTGACGCATGATGTTTTTTGGACTCTAGAGGCCATTTAGAGCCTCTTCATTTATGTGTTTTTGTTTAGATATGGACTGCACTCGATTCTATTTTAGTTATAAGTACCCTTACTCGCTATATACATGAGAAATCTTTGCATATTTGTGTTTAGTGGTTTGGATACATGTGGATGTACATGAAGATATGTTTTTTATTAAAATTTCAATATTTTATGTATTTTTTGTTCAGCCAGCTTTTGTTCCTATTCCAACTAGTTTTCCATTTTTTGGGTCCACCAGTTCAGTGACTAGTCCATTTTTTATAACATTGGGATGAACTGTAAAAACCTATTGGCTCATCTACGCATACCCAAAAAAGAAGGCATCTCTCTCTGTTGTATGGGTGTCAGCTCACTTTGATGATAACACTATATGAAAACACACAAGTCGAATAAACAAACATGCTGAAATGTGAAATGATCAGATATTATATCCATTCTGAAAAAAGGATAAGAAAGGGCATGCAACATGGCAGTTTTCTATATTAGTGCATAAAAAACAATAAACAACAACTTGAGTGATTTGTTTCTTCTGCAACACTGCTAAATACAATGCATACAACAGCCACTTCAAGAACATGGCAGCACTGTAGGTTCCGAAGTAAACCCAAAATGATGAAAATGAAGAGGGCCTAGGACAGGTACTAAGAGCTTAATCTTCAGACATACTCTTAGCTCAGCAACAGACACAAAGCCACTATTACTTCAGTACAAGATACTTTATACTTCATATCTCATCATAAACTGGTTTGTGTTAAAACTAGCTAAATGACTATACATTTGTAATTTTGTAGCTTGTAGGTTGTAGATTTTGTTTTAAACTTCTAGAAATAGGTGGGAAATTCATATTATCTAAGCACATGTGGCAGTGGTCAATTCTTTCCAATCCAACTTTCTTCTGTCTTTTTCTGTAGAGATTAGAATGGCAAGGAAAGATCCCCCGTCAGCTAAGACATGCTACAAGAAAAGGATCAAGAAGAAAATATATCCGCAAGAACAAATTACATTTCACAGTGCAAATAAAAATGTTTGAGAAAGGCATATCAGTTACTCCTGATTGCATGCTACTTTTCTTTACTACAACTACCTAATAGGATACTAAGTAAGCTGAGAAGCATTGTCACGTATATGATTGCATACATAATCACCAGCTTTAACTATGTAGCGTCATTCATATATTCCCCTCTTTTGAATAAAAAACATAACCCACATGACCATTCTCAATGCACTTTGTGATTCCAACATACTCCTTCCCAAACATCCCATATGCTTCTACTTACTAAACTGCTCTCCCATTGAGGAAATAGTTCCTATGCTTATCTATGCCAAAAAGACAAAATGATTGTATGCCCTTTACTACAAAACATCTATATGACCATTACTTTCTGTGGACCTGAGTATTTCAAATTTTCATTTAATTTATAAGAGATTGATATTAAACATTCATTATTATTTTTCTGGCAATTGTTTCTTCAATTAAAAAGATGAGGATACTAGATTTCTTAAAAAATATATTGTTATTAAGAAAGGGATATTGAATTTTGTATTTAACTCCACTCTTCAGAGTGTAATAAGCCTAGAACAGGCTTAAATAGACTTATCAATAGTCATTTTTTTTCTCTTTCATTGTTGAAAAATTCTCCACTTTGATATTCTCACTATCTCACAAGTTTGTCATATCCATCACTATCCACATTTTGTTAGTTAATGATTTATAGTTGCAAAGAAAGCTCATCAGGTGAATGGCACATTACACAAGTATTGGGACCTGGGAAAGTTATTAAATGAAATTTCAAATAGCAATTTAGCGCATTAAAACTTCAACTAAGAAAATATACATCAAGATGGATCATTGTTATGGCATACAAGCTGCCAAATCGTTGGGACTAGGGAATGTTAAGCGACGGCCTGTAGGTGATTTAAAAAAAAAAAATCAATAAGCAACGGTTTTCTTTGGTTAAGTGACGGTTTTCTTTGGTTAAGCAACGGTTAAGCGACGGTTTTCTTTGCTTAATTGACAGTTTTCTTTGGTTAAGCAACAGTTAAGCGACGGTTTTCTTTGGTTATACGACGGTTAAGCGACGGTTTTCTTTGGTGAACCGACGGTTAAGCGACGGCCTGTAAGTGCAGGTTTTTTTTAAAAAAATTTCTCCACCGTCGCTTAACTGATGGTAAACTAAGCTATCGCTTAACCGACGGTTTGGAAAGATGTCGGATAACCAATGAAAATCCACCGACGCTTAAAAAAAATCATAGTGTCATACATGCGACAGGTAAGTGTCGAAAATCCGATAATACGGCCGTCAGATTTTTGGTCGAAATGTAGTTGTGACACAAATCCATGAACATCAATTATGTTTTCATTCAAAATGGACTCCTATCCATCATTAGCTAGCCTAGCATTCATGACAATGGTTGCCATCCATTGTTCTTGAGAAACTTCTCATTCTTCGAGAGAGCAAGGAAAGAACTTGTCATTTTGACATTTGTGGGTGAGGATGGGCTATGAGAGGCTAACTCAAACAATTAACATAGAGGCACCACATCCAACTCCAATTTTTGTTCTTATATAATAATCTTCATATAGAGATTAACACAAATTAATGAACCATTTTCCCATTAAGAACTTTGTACATGTTGGCCCTGGTTAAACAAGATGTGTTCATATTTTTTTGTATGAGGAATATGATTGCATATCCAATGAGTTGCAACACTTTTTGAAACCTAGTGAACTAAAGCATTTTATCCTCTTAAAGGGTGACCTTCCATGAAATGGGTGTAGGGGGATATTGAATGGTTGCATGACAATAAGATTGCGTAATTGTTTAGGATATTTTGTTGCCTAAGCATGGTAGATTTTTTTGCTTATTAGTGTGTTTGGAAAAATAAATTGGATTTTATGCGTGTTTGTCTTTGGATCTTATTTTCTTTTATTAGAATTACAAATGATGAAATCTATGTGTTAATGTTGCTCCTCTTCTTGATTCTTGGAGGGTGCTAGCTCAATGGAAGAGCACCTGCTTTACAAGCAGGAGATTGGTGGTTCGATTCCTCCATGCCCTACTGATATTGTAATGTATTTTTAAAGGTAAAAAATGTAGTAGTGCAAGATGGATGCAACATTAGACGCAATACTAAATGCAAAACATGATGTAAAAGTGGACGTCACACCAAACACAAAAGTGGACACAAAATATGACCTTATGTCAGACGCAAATGTGGACACAAAAAAGGATGTCACACTAAACGCAAAATTGGATGCAAAAAGAGACTCAACACTAGACACAATTAATGACTCAAAACTAGATGTAATAATAGGTCCAAAACTAGATGCAACAATAGATGAAAAAGTGGATTCCTAACTAGATGTAAAATTGGACATTAAATTGACCACAAAATATGGTGTATTGATGGACATAAAACTAGGCATAACATCAGGTGCAAAATTGGAAGCAATATTTGGCGCAAACAAAAACTTAAAACGAGACACAATTTTAGATGCAAGACGGGAAAAAACATTGGATGTAAAACTAGATGTAATATTGAATGCAAGATGTGATGCAACATTGGACACACAACTAGATGCAATATTAGATACAAACATGGGCGCAAAACTAGGCACAACACTAGGCGCAACACTGGGTGCAAAATTGGGCTCAAACATAGATGCAAAAAAAGACATCAATCGGGATGCAACACTAGGTGCAAACCTAGATGCAAAATATGACGTAAAACGAGATGAAACATTTGGCACAAACATGGATACAAAAAAATACGTAAAACAAGATACAAAATTAGATGCAAATGGGGATGCAACATTATAAGTAAATTTTGATGCAAAACTAGATGCAATATTGGGCTTAAAATTGGATGCAAACCTAGATGCAGAATTGGACACATAATTTTATGTAAAACATGGTGCAAAATTGGGTGCAAGACTCGATGAAAAACTAGGATCAAAATAAGACGCAACATTGGATGCAAAAATGAGCGTGAAACTGGGTGTAAACAAGGATGTAACAAAGGACACGAAAAAAGATGCAATAGAAGTTGAAAAATTGGGCGCAAATAAAGGCGTAACATCAGATGCAAAAAAATGGTTGCAAAAATGGACACAAAAAAGGATGTTAAAAAGGACGAAAAAAAAGATGCAATAGACGGCATTTTACGAAAATGTACAATAGCGCCTGGTTTAGCGCCGGATTGTTTACCACAATTATGAAAAAATTACACTAAAATCTGGCGCTAAATTCGACGCTAAATCCAGTTTTTGTTGTAGTGTCTGAACTTTGCCATACTTCCAGACCTAGGAAATAATGCATTAACCCAAGGTCTTTCATCTCAAATTATTCTTCTAGTTTCTTCTTGCTTTCCATGACCTGTTTCTCGTTTCCTGTCAAGGATATATAATAACAGGATGACAAGTTCATCTTCTACAACCTTGAGATAAAGGTTAGGATCAGCTTTACTCTTGGTAAATCCCATGCTCGACAAGAAACTATCTATTCTTCCACACCAAGCTCTGAGAGCTTGCTTCAGGCCATAGAGGGCCTTCTTCAACTTGCATACGTGATTCCATCTAGATTCAACTTCAAATCCTCATGACTATTCGATGAAAAAACTCTTTCTCAATCATACCATTAAGGAAGGCTTGTCTTTACTTCACCATGGAATAAACTACCATGATAGTTTAGAAGGAAGTGTACCTTACTTCCCGGAGTAAGTGTTTGTTCAGAATTAATTCCCTCTTTCTGAAAGAAACCTCTGGCCACAAATATTGCTTTCTACTTCTCAATACTTTAGTTAGCTACATGCTCTATTTTGTATATCCATTTGGAGGATACAATACTCCTTCCTTCTGGTTTGGGAACTATATCCCATACATCATTCTAGTATTCTTTCATAATGAGTTCGTCTTGTTAGATCATCAACATATCCTAGTCTTCTGCATTCAACTTTGAAGGTTGGAACCCACTTTACTCTTGGTAAAGTCTCGATCCATCAAGAAGTTGTCCATCATGTCGTATCGTGTCGAACTCAGATATCTTCTGTAGTCACTCCCCCTGAAGTGGAGTATTATCTTCCTTCTTCATTCTGTACAAGTGGTTCTATGCTTGATATATACTGGTCAATAGAGTATGTCATTTCATAGTCTATTCTTTCTGAGGCAAATCAGGAACCTTTCTTTGTACACTTGTTCTTGTATATCCATATGGAGGATACTATGTACTTCCCTTTATGTCTTGAAATCATATCATATACATCATTCCCCATGATCAACTGTTATTCTTCGATAATAGTTTATTTTATAGAATTCTTTTCTTCATCTTGAGTTATCTCTCATACCCATGGTGGTCTTCATCCTTTGAGGTGGATCTCCCGCTTTCTGAAGCTCTTTCTTCTGTCATGGTGTCTCTGACCCTGGGAGCTTTAGATTCATGTTTATTGGATTGTCACCACTTGTTCTTCGGAACAAGTCTCGTCCTTCTTTTCTTGTAGGAGGTTGTATGGGACCTTTCCTACAATTCAAATGCACCAGTTGCATGGTTAGAACTATTTCATGAAACATATGCATAACAACAAATTCTTATGCATCATGCAACTATTTATCCAATACAACATTCATCCATATCTCACAGAAACTTTCTAGATGCCTTCCATCTACCATGACATCATTGAGATTGTGCACTAATCTAATATGTCAGGAAAGAGGTTTGATAAGTAGCACTGGAGAGTTGTATAGAGCCATGAACTACTTACCCATCACATGCATATTAGTAGTATTAATGTAAACAATCTATCATGCATAACACATCAACTGAATATAATCAAATGTATAACAAAACAATATCATGAAATGGCAACTGAATACTTATCTTTTATTTGTTTTGTGGGTAGACTCCATCTTGATCTTTCTACTTTATCATCTTCTTCATTCATGAAATCATCATTTCTTATCCAAATGATAAGATGAATAAGAGGTCTTTCAAGAATTGAGTTTTTCATATTCCTCATTGCTTGAGCGATCTTCCTTGAATGGTGAGATCTTGATCTTCAATTTCTCCCATCTTCTTCTTCTCTTCTTATTAGTCAAGCTGAAAGTAATCACTTACTTCTGGCATACATTCTTCTTCTACCGCTTCAAGTTGTTCTGCATTCTAGATCTTCACATTCTTCAACTGTTTTCTCAAAGCCATCTTCTGATTTAAGTTCTTATCTTCAAATATCTTGATCAAGGAATCAAACATCTTCGGTGTCTTTAGGGAAGACACTTGTGGTATAAGTTGATCCGTGATTGAATCAACAATGATCTTCTTGGCCTTGATCAAGTTCTTCTTGTGTAAGGCTTTGAGCCTCATCTTCATATGGAACTGGAACCTCTCTACTCATGTAGATGTCCAATTCATTTTCTTCAGAGAGATCAAATGCTTCCATGCTTGGAAGTTGTCAACTGATGTGATATATCACTTTGAAATGAGAAACTCAAATGAAAATAGAAAAAGATTAGATCTTACCGATTTGAGGTGTCCGTCCTGCTTCTAGAGCTGGCAGATCTAGGGCTTGTCAGAGAAACCCTAATTTTTAAAACTTGGAATATTTCAGATCTGATTGTATAGAAATATATATATCTTCAAATGGAGCTTTCCAATGTACTGCTTTTTTGAAAATAGTGGAGGGAAGCTCCTGGAACAGGAAGCCCTAGTTTTCCAATTTCTTCTACATAAATGCCTGTCAATGTTTCTATGATATATCCGAACTTACTACTGATTTATGTCTGAAATTTCTCACTGCAGTAACCTCACATATTGCTGATCCAACACCATAGGTTTCATAATAATTGGTTTCACCAATTGGGATTTATGATCAGTTTCCCAGGGTGACCTGTTACAGGACTATTCAGAACAACGAAGTTGTACAGTATGCCACGTGTCACTGGTTCATCTTCTGAGTATAATATTCATACCATAGAAATTAAAGTCCATTTTTTTTCTGGATCATCTTCAGGAATTCCAATTGGACCTAGGTAGCCCAAGATATAGCGATTTTCTCCAGGTGTCTTGTTTAGGGATGAATTCTAGAAGAGGCTGGAACCATAATTTGGAGGGATCATATCTCCCAGAATATAGTGAATATGAAGCTGAATTTTGGATACCATGTACATCAGGATTTTATATTCTGCCTTTGAAATTTTTAGCTCCTGAAACCTCGCCAATCTCAGGATATAGCTAATGTACCAAAATGTAGCAGTTTTAGTATTTAGGGTTTTTTTTTTGCTCGGGGTCAAACTAGGGTTTGACTTTCTTGGAGTTTCACCCAACCAAAAATATTGATCTAGGTCTATAAACTTCTATTTTCATGAGGATATAAATCCTATTCTAGTCTCACTCAAAAATTCTTCTTCTGCAAGAAGCCCTAGTTTCTTCTGGGGAGAGAGAGAGGGCTATTTTTCCTTGTGAAAGTTGTCCTGTTCATGTTAGCTCTGATACCATGTTAAATTTTCATATGCTTAGCCAATACATCAGTATTGTTGGCTATCATGGGAAGACCTGGGTTTATTGTATTTAACCAACAACACCCCTAGCTCACTGGCCCTTTCGGCGATAGACCACGAAGCGGCCTGAAGTCTCACCCGAAATGATTCTGAAGGGTTGGCCAAGGACTCAAGCATCTTGGACCAGGTTCTATGGCATCCTACTTGCAACTAACAACTCTGCTAGTCGCAGGACCTCTTTCTCTGCGCATCGCATGAACCTCTGCTCGCGTCGTGCGATCTCAGTGTCTCGTAGCCATTCTCACCGCAAGATCTCTCTCTATCCGACGCGTAGTCCCTTCCTACGTCGCGCAACTTCCACCCACTCGCGGTGACCCCAGCCTTACTACATCGCTGCGCACCAGGTGACACATAAATTCTTCCCAACACTAAGTCCTTAACCTTCGGTATCATGCACCGCAGCTCCTCTGCCAGTGCGGTATCGCCTCCCTGCGATACCCCAACCCCGTGGCTCAGCACACTTAGTGTTGTTCGTGTCAACTTGCAAGACTCAACATAATAGGCTGTTCAACATCATGACTAGTGATTGTTTCAAGCAAAGTATAACTGAACCCGCATACAACATATCAATGGTTTCAACTTATATCTATCTGTTTATGTTATTACAAACTGAACAATGCATACATACATTAAACTGTAACAAGGCTCATAAAATAACTGACAGATGCATCAAATAAACACAACACAGAAAGCAATCACATAACGCATGATTTTAACGTGGTTCACCTCCAGGATGGAAGTTACGTCCACATAAATGTGTTTCTATTATAGCTCAGGGGAAGGTAAACACATTTCTGCTGCATCGCATATGCAGCTTAAGATCTTCTCTCTTAGATCTCTTTTCTACCTCTATATTGCACCTCTTACAATATACTCTTCCCTCTCTGTCGATCCCTACGGATCATTACATGAGTGCTCTATGAGCCAGCTATTGGTTACAATAAGATACTACAGCTAATAACAGAATCAGAGCTTGGCTTCTACAACTGTCTAATAATCTACAAAACAACTACAACAGAAAAATCAACCAGCTGACTCTCTAACCAACCCTTTTACAGTACAAAATATATCCTTTTATAGGTGGCCCGAAGGTCTCACCATTACAAAACTGTGGGCCTGTCCCAACAGTAACCCAAACCCTAACTAGTGACAGTCGGCGTATCTATACTTTGAAGTAGCCGCTATCCGTCACACCACAGCTCTCTGCAGTCTTCCATGCTTCCTGACGCTGATCATGGGTACTATGCACCGCTTCCTTTCACCACATCTTCCTGCAGTCTTCCATGATTCCCAGCGCTGACCATGGGTACCGGCACTGCTTCCTATATGTCCTTCATCTTCAATGCCTCGGCCTCGTTGCTCCTTTTCCTTTATGAGGGTAGCTGAGCCCTCTTGTCTTCTGCCGTTGCCTTCAATGCAGTGGGTGAGCTCTCTCTTCTCGGCCGCTCAGGTACCATCATCTTCCTTGACTTCTCTATCTTAAAATTCATGGTTTTCAGCTCTGCTCTGTAGCTGGAACCCTGCTACGGTGTCGTAGCTATATCTTGTCTATCCGCCAAAACTGTCTGTCCGCTAAACTGGTAGCTTCTTCTGTAGCTACTGGACCCTGCTCCAACAAGTATTTCATTTCATTTTCATAACAAAAGCATATACACAGGATCACTAAAAGAAACAACATCACAAGAACAACACATATTTATCCTGGGAAAACCCTATTCCTTTTGAGCCACTTATTAAAAGCAGTCATGTTGCACATATTTTGATATATTTCTTCATCCTTATCTATATGATCGGTGTACTCAAAGTTCACTTTCAGAAACGCATGGTGTGCTGCAACCTTACCTTGGGAATCATTCATGTGAAAGCTCTTTTCACCAAAATGAAATATTTCTAGTTCCTTCATGAACTCAGGTGCACTCTTGAATTTAGAAAACTCATATCTTCCCACATAGAAAGGTAGTGGTGGAAAAACAACATTTTTTAGGTCGAAGAAGTAACTCCCAAATCCATGCAAGAAGAGCTGTCTCACAGCTTCCTTATGTTCTATATAATCTGAGGTATATTTAGGAATAAATGAGGGTGCTCTGGTCCCCCCATACATCCTCAAGTATGTGCCCTCTTCAGAAAAAAAGTAATATCCAAACTCCTTTATAGATTTCAAAGAACCTTCAGACAGGCACTTACACTCCTCTAAGAAAACTAGTTTGTATAGGGGCATCAAGAACTCCTCACAGATCAGCTTGTAATGACTGTGGTATTTGTGTGCCCATAGTATCTGATATGATGCATACATATGGGATTTTTTAGCTTCTCAAAAGGATGAAAACAAAGAATGCAGTCAACCAAAAAATATCCCATATAAAACTCAGATTTTTGTCAATGCAATCCTTCCTGGGTTGCAGTTATGCAGGAAGATAAACAATTTGTTACTATGTCACCCCAATTGATAATTGTCCCTACCATGGCTACATGGTATACAAGTGGGATCCATATTAACTTATAATACCTTCCGTTGGCTCTACTAAAAATCCTATTTAGCATCAGAACTACCATCCTGTATGGGGTACACAGATGCGCAGTTTCGTATTCCCCGGATTGCTTATTTCGAAAAGTATTTCCTTTGGCTACCATAATCATTGTTATAGCCATGTAATAAAGAGTCAAGATTTTTACTGAGTTAGTTGTCATGCTGACTTTTGAAGGTGGCAAGATGTATGATTTTGCTATGAATGTAGGTGTGAAGGAGGCAAATTCTTTATCCTCCACATCGTACATGATCATCTGCGTTGCATCAGCTTTGGAAAGAATCCATGCAATGACCTCAGGGAAAGGAAAAAGCTCTGGTCTTATGGACACCTTGGTGATTCCTAATTTCAATATGTTATCATATAATACTAGGTCCTCCAATCCCACCTCTAAAACCTTTTCTCCATGAGAATGTGATAGATCTGACCCCATTTAAATTCAGGTTCAGCCCTGGTGACGGAATTGGTATCTTTGTATATTATCTCCACCCTTAGTGTGCATGTGATATCTACATCTAATTTGTAGTCTATAATCTTGTCTTTCTTAGTCATGTTCTCTAATGTAAGCTCTAACTGTAACAACACAGAAAAAATGTCTTAGCATTTATACTATTAAACAACTCATGCATTCAGATAAGAAAGATAAATGACTATGGAAGCAAACTATTATTAAGATGGGAAAATTATTTTCTTTAAGGAACAAGCTTAACTAGTATGTTATTTTACCACAATTTCTCCACACCTTAGATCAAGAAAATCGCACTGTAGCTCAACAAGGTCGAAACTCTAGTTAACAAAGACTTATATCACAAGTGAGCTCTCACTAGGGAATCCTCTATGGTTCTAAACCTGAAAATAGCCTCAAAATCAAAACAAACCTTTTTCCATCATGCATGAATAATCCCATGATATTCATAGTCTACAGGTAGCACAACAGAGGCTAAAAAGTAGCGATGCCCTAGCTTAAACCACCAAGGTGAAAATCCCTTTGCAAGGAGATAAGCTAAAATAACCAAAAACTATAAGGCTCTCCTGATTCGAAAAAACCACAACCTCTATCACCACACTAGAGAAAGAACCAAGTAAGACCAAGGCTAACGAAAATCCTGGGCCACTCGGGACTCATCATTATATTCCAGGCCTGCGAGCGAAATGCATCAGAGCGAAAACACAAAGGCTTCATGGGAGGAGGTAGAAAGGACATGGCTAGGTCAAGAACTTAAAAGGATACAGAAAATGAATGCTACTAAATCGACAAAGGGAAAAGAGAGAGTTATTTTAAAACAAAAACAACCCAACCCAAACCTTGCATGGCATATCAAAAAATGAGATGTTGCAATCTCTACCAACCT
This sequence comes from Pseudotsuga menziesii, assembly GCA_001517045.1. Taxonomy (NCBI): domain Eukaryota; kingdom Viridiplantae; phylum Streptophyta; class Pinopsida; order Pinales; family Pinaceae; genus Pseudotsuga; species Pseudotsuga menziesii. The sequence goes on along the minus strand of LPNX011037872.1, from coordinate 949,845 downwards.
ACCAACCAAAACAAAGTAAACGGAATGTATCCTACTTGGAATGCTGGGATTGACAACGGTCATTGATGCGACATCCAACAAACCACATGAGATCTAGATGGTGGTTCTACCAACTCGCAACAGATGTCCAAAATGGGATAAAATCACAACTTCCAACTCTTACGCGCTCACAATCAACAAACAACTATGGTACTAACCCTTCTCCAATATATATATATATATAAACAAAGGGTAAATCCACTTAAATGTGGTAGGTGAAAATTAACAAAGTGTTATCTCCTCAAATAATATAGTAAAGTTTGTTTATTTTAGGTGATAGGAAGTCATTGAAAAATAATTTTCTAAATTTATTTTGGCTCATTTTTTAGAGCTTTAGGTATGTAATAAAGTTCGAAAAACATTGTATTTTTTTTCTTCAAAAGGGTTAAAAATCAGGTTTCAGTGGCTTAGGTGGACATTTCAACTATTCATTAGGCACTGAAAACATAGCTTTCGGTCTTAGAATAATCAACCCATAGTTAGCTACCGTAGACATTAATTAATCCAATTTTTGTCTTATTTGCCTAGTTTCCATATTCCACCTTATGCAAGTTTTCCTCCAAACATCCAAAGTGGTAAAACTTGCTAAATTTGAGTCTTGGAGCACTTAGGAAACCACTTGGAATTGAATCTACTTTATTCCTAGCCTTCCTAGCGCATGTCTGCTTTTTCTGAGTTTTAAGGCAATTGGGAAAGTTTGACAAGGTGAAGTTAACTTGTTTTTTGTCCTCATCATCCTCCACTCTTTTATCCTAATAAAATCATGTATGAGTTTTCCTTCCATCATATATTATCTTTCCTAATTGATTTTTCCAATTCGTGAGCTCCTAGATAGATTTGGAAACTGCTTTATGCACCTATGGGGGATTTGCTTATATTTAGTAAGCCTGCTTTTGATGAAATTTGAATGGAATATTTATGAATTATAATATCTCATGTAATTATTTATTGTGGTAGCCTATGAATTCACAGGTTTGGCTATTGTACACTTATTCAATACAGATTAGTGTTCTGCTCCATATTCAGTCTCCTTTGTGAGTCATTTGCATGTGTAATTGGCAATTTTTGTGAGTGTAATTGTTCTAACACCTGGGTTCAATTTCCACATGGTATCAGAGCCTTTGTATATTGGTTTATATCCTTCCAATTTGTTATTACAGGTTCGACATCATTGACTAGGAGCATTCTGCTGACTGAAGGGACAATTTCTGAGCTATGGATCAATCTCAGAAGATCATATTGACTCCATTTAACTTCTTTGAATAGAAAGCAGATATGGAGATACTGTTGAGAGATAAAGGCCTCTACAGAGTGACTATGGAAACATAAGCAGAGCCCAATGCAGCTGCAGAGAAAATTAAATGGCACAACAGGAGGGATGAGGCATATGGTCTCCTGTGTTTGAGCATATCCAGAGACCTCCTTTTCCATCTTGATGGATTAAAATCACCAAATGAAGTATGGGAGAATCTTGTTGAGATTTTTGGTAAGATAGATGAGATGAGGGGATATCAAATTGAAAATGAATTGATCTCCCTGAGTCCCAATAGCTTTGAATCCCTGCAACTCTATTTTTCCAGGTTCAAAGCCCTTGTTTTGCAGCTAAAACAGTGTGGGATCGAAAAGAAGGATGAGAAATTGGTTTTGGCCATACTCTTGAAGCTTGGCCCTAACTATTCAGTGTTTGTATCGACCTTCCATGCAACAAAGTTGACAGCTCGAGCCTGGAAAATGCCTAGCCTTGCAGATTTCATGGAATCTCTCACACAAGAACAAGATAAATTGGTGATGATGGGCACCATCAAACCTTCCAAAGACCAAGATCTAGTTGCTAGAGATTCAAGGGTGGATTCAAAAGGAAATAAGAAATCTAAGAATCCACCTGAGCAAAATAGAGACAAGAACAAGTCTCCAGAGGAGCCCCAAAGCTCCAAGAAGAACCCCCAGAAGAAGAAGAACAAAGGAGAAATGAGCAAGTGCGCATACTGTAGTAATGGAAATCATCCTGAAAGCTCCTACATGAAGAAGCAAATAGACATGCTGACACAAATATTGGAGAATAATGGCATCTCCCTTCCTGACAGCTCAAAGAAGAGGGAAGGAGGATCAAATTCAGAAGACAGAGAGAGAGTTCATGCATTGGTTGCTGGCACATCAAGCTCACCTAGTTTCATCATTGATTCTGGAGCTTCAAGACATATGGTTTCGACCAAGGAGGCATTCACCTCACTTGACATGTCGAAAGGTCCACCAATTGTAATTGGAGATGACTCTCTCACTGAAAGTTTGGGCAAAGGGAGGATTGATCTTGACCATGGTAAGTTCATCAATGTATTGTATGTTCTAGTTCTTGCCTCTAACCTCTTATTAGTGTATCAGATGACCCACACAGGGTCTCCAAAGAAGGTCATATTCTCCCCTAATTAATTTGATATCACAGAGATCTCAAGTGGTAAATTCAATGCAAAAGGAATTGCAAATCACACTTCGAAGGTATACATGTTCTCACACTTCCTACCTTACTCAAAACCCTCTGCTCTTCTGATTCATGCTAATGAGGCAAGCAAGCTTTGGAATTAAATATTTGGCCACCTTAATTACAAGTATCTTTTCGATCTTCGTGAAAAATAAATGGTCATAGGGTTACCAAAGATTAAGTTTTCCAAAGGAGTCTGTCAAGGTTGCATCTTAGGAAAATAGCCAGAGCATAAATTTGAAAAAGCTAGTCATGAGAGAACCTCTGCACCTCTTGAGTTGATCCATAGTGATGTTGCTGGCCCATTTGATCATATGTCAATGATTTAGGAAAAATATTCATTGAAATTCATAGATGAATTTTCCAGGTATTGCTGGGTTTACTTCTTGAAACACAAGTCTGAAGTTTATGGCCTCTTCAAAGTCTTTAAGGATTTGGTTGAAAACTAGTCTAGGAGGAAACTCAAGGTTCTCAGATATGACAATGGTGGTGAGTATGTCAAGTATGAGTTCATTAAATATTGTGTAGATGCAGGTATTCATATGTAGCATTCTATCCCTTACACACCACAGCAAAATGGTGTTGCTGAGAGGAAGAACAGATCACTGAAAGAGATGGCAACCTGCATGATGGAGGCTAAGACTTTGCCACCAAAGTTTTGGGACGAAGCTATAAACTGTGCAGCCTATATCTAGAATAGGGTGCCTCATAAACAACTTGATGGTATGACTCATTTCAAAGCATGGAGTGGGCACAAGCCAGATGTGACCCATTTCAGGATTTTTGGCTCAAGGGCTTGGGCTAGAATTCCAACAGAAAAGAGGAAGGCTTTGCAGCCCCAAAGACAAGAGTGTCTATTTTTTGGGTACTATAAAGATTAAAAAGGGTACAAGCTGATAAATTTGAGCACAAATAAATTCTTCATTGAAAGGAGTGTTCAGTTCCAAGAAGAGCCTTTAGCAGCAATGGAAGTTGGAGAATCCTCTTCACCACCAGAACCATTGAATGTAAGTGAAGAGATAGTTGAACTTGCTGATTCTGATATGTATGATAATTATTATTTAATTACAGATACTAATAGTCCTACAAGACCAAAATGGGAATCAAATACCATTCATGTAGCTGGAGAACTAGCTGGAAATCCTAATGATCCTAGGAGGACTAGATCTCAGTTTGAGAGTGCTCTGTGCATGAAAGATCCTATGGTTGCAGAGAAATGCTATCTGATGGTTGAATTAGGCCCATAGACATATGAATATGCATAAAATGATCCAAGATTGCAAACAACCATGAAATAAGAGTTCATCTCACTCCAGAAGAACAACACTTGGGAGCTGGTTGATCTTCCCCCAGGGAGGAAGCTAGTTCAGTGTAAGTGGGTTTACAAAACCAAATTTGCTGCTGATGGTTCACCTTTTAAATACAAGGTCATATTGGTAGCCAAGGGCTACTCATAGGTACATGGCATAGACTACAATGAGACCTTTGCACCAGTGGCAAAGATGGACTCCATCAGGCTAGCCTTAGCCATTGCAGCTTCAAAGCAGTGGGAGGTACATCACATGGATGTGAAGTGTGATTTCCTGATTGGATATCTCACTGAAGATATTTACATGCAGCAGCCTCAAGGATTTTCTACTAATTTATCTCTTGTGTGCAAGCTAAAGAAGTCATTGTATGGGCTTAAGCAAGCCCCCAGGGCTTGGTATGCCAAGATTGATAGCTTTCTGCTATCACTGAATTTTGTTCGATGGAAGTCAGATAAAAATGTCTATTTGAAGCTGATTCATGGTTCATTAATGATTATTTTCTTGTATGTTGATGACCTTCTCATTACAGGAAGCTCAAAGGGTGAAATTATCTCCTTGAAGGATGCAATGAGCCGTGCCTTCTCCATGACTGATTTGGGGTTATTGAGCCAATTTTTGGGGCTCGAGATTGCTCAAACCAAAGGTGGAATCAAAGTACATCAGTCCAAGTATGCCTTGGATTTGTTGAACAAATTCAACATGAAGGATTGCATGCCAATCAAGACTCCTTTCCTTCCAGGAGTTAAGCTTGAAGAAGCTGATTCTTCACCTATGGTAAACAATACAATGTATAGGCAATTGATTGGATGTTTGTTGTATCTTACACATAATAGACCTGATATTTCTTATGCAGTAAGTGTGGCTTCAAGATACATGGATCAGCCTCATGAGATCCATTGGAGAGCATCCAAAAGGATCCTTAACTTTGTTTAGGGAACAAGGACTCATGGGATATTCTACATAGCTAAATCTGATCTTGATTTGATTAGGTTTACTGACAGTGATTGGGTAGGTGACAACATAGATCAAAAGTCAACATCAGGATATGTGTTCATGCTTGCTGAAGGTCCAATCAGCTGGTCAAGCAAGAAACAGAGTGCCATTGCACTCTCATCTACAGAAGCAGAGTAAAGAGGAGTTGTAAATGCAGCAACTCAATGTTTATGGTTGCAGGGGTTACTTGGTGAGTGTGGCTTTGAATCAGAATAATCAACTACTATATATTGTGATAATCAGAGTTACCATTCAAATCTACAATGATCCAGTTCAGAAACAAAGAACCAAACACATTGAGATCCATATGCACTACATCAGACAGCTTGTGCATGATGGCACCATTCACCTACTCTTCTGTTCATCTTCAGAACAAGTAGTAGATATCTTCACCAAAGTTTTTTGTGTGAAAAAATTCAGCAATCTCAAATTACTGCTGGGGATTGCTGATCATGCTATGAAGCATGAGTGATGACAATATTTTCAAATTTTGTTTTACTGTCCATGTTTAAGAGAGGATTTTTCCCACTGGTTTTTTGCCTCTTTCCTTGGTTAAATGGACATGTAGTATGTAAAGGGTGACTAATCCTTGTTTCTAGGCCCTATAATTTTCTGATATTTTACTCATAAGTCAGGCTTAAGTGGGGGTGTTAGAATAATCAACCCATAGTTAGCTACCTTAGACATTAATTAATCCAATTTTTGTCTTATTTGCCTAGTTTCCATATTCCACCTTATGCAAGTTGTCCTCCACACATCCAAAGTGGTAAAAATTGCTAAACTTGAGTCATGGAGTGCTTGGGAAACCACTTGGAATCAAATCTTCTTTATTCCTAGCCTTCCTAGCGCATGTCTTCTTTTTCTTATTTCTTGCCTGCTTTTTCTGAGTTTTAAGGCAATTGGGAAAGTTTGACTAGGTGAAGTTAACTTGTTTTTTGTCCTCATCATCCTCCAATCTTTTCTCCTAAGAAAAAAGCATGTATGAGTTGTCCTTCCATCATCTATTAACTTGCGTAATTTATTTTGCCAATTCTTGAGCTCCTAGATAGATTTGGAAACTACTTTATGCACCTATGGGGGATTTGCTTAGATTTAGTAATCCTGCTTTTGACCAAATTCGAATGGAATCCTTATGCATTTGAATATCTCATGTAATGATTTATTGTGGCAGCCTATGACTTCACAGGGTTGGCTATTGTACACTTATTCAATACAAATTAGTGTTCTGCTCCATATTCAGTCTCCTTTGTGAGTAATTTGCATGTGTAATTGGCAATTTTTGTGAGTGTAATTTTTCTAAAACCTGGGTTCAATTTCCACATTCAGGAGCTTAAATGTAAAATTCAAGGCTATATTAGCCATTGAAATCATAGGTTTTTCAAACGAGAAACTGCCTTGGGAAAACTAAATTTTCTCAGCCAGGGAGAGGTCGTTTTACATGCTCAAATAGTTGATTGAAAACTATACATACTCATATTTCCAATGGTACTTTCATATCTACATTTAGATCTCGGGAAGGCAGTCAAAATTCCCCCACAAGATGAGGCATCATTTTCAGGAATGTGGCGTTTTTACTATTCCGAGTCATCATTTTCAAATGATGATACTAGCCGATTAGAAGATCATTTTGAGAAATGGTAAAATGATTTTGTGACTGACATGTCAAATAAAAATAACCTCTCTCATTTTTCCTACATGTGTCACATATTTGGAGAATCGAATCCATCTCCGAGCATTAAATTTCAGATCTCAGAATTCCCCTGTTTGACACACGTTTTTGAAATACAGATGTCGGGAAAATTAAAATGAAAATAAAATAACTGAGAGAGGTTTTTTATCATAATAAAAAAATTAAAAATAACCTCTCTCAAGTTTCCTACAGGTATCACATATTGGGATAATCAAATCTATCTCTGATCCCTAATTTCGGATCTCAGAATTTCCTTGTTTGACACACGTTTTTGAAATACAGATGTCGGAAAAATGAAAACAAATCTCAAACAAATGAGAGAGTTTTTTTCTCATAGAAAACCAAAATACAAAAACACCTCTCATTTTTCCAAAATATTTTTTTATTTGAGATATATAGGTCAATATCATAGCAGCATATTTCCATAAATTTCTGCATTTTCCAGCCACCTCACAAATTCGGATTTGACATAGGAAAAAAGGTTATCAGATCCATCTTTTGAGGATCTTGAAACCTATTTGTAAATATTATTTAAGCTCATTGAATAATTATTGTAAAAGGTTCAAATTTTGGATAATTTTTCATACTTTGTAACCTCAAGCTTCTCATTTTGAGATCAGTAATACAAGCTTCTTTTGCCATTACTTGTTCAGATCTTCATCTTCTTCTCTGTTCTATTAATTGCACCTGAATGTCAAATTCATGTTAATTCTGTTTATCTGATGTTTGATGACTGTCAAATTGTCAATGCATCCATAAATGAGAATTTGCAAGTACTTTACTTGGTTTATCTGGCTATTCATAGATACTTTGTGTGTATGTTTCTGCTAGTAAATTAAGTGTTCTTCATACATTCATTTATCTACAACACTCTAAACAGTGATAGTTAAAATACTTGTCAATCTAGTTTTTTTTATGCATGTCTTGAGTGAGTGAGGTTTGATTGAGTCATCTGACTTAATCCATTTGAGTGAATCATTAAGATAAAATTAAGTTACTAGGCATCTTCAAGTTACAACCTAGAAGAGTTTCCTGGAGAGCTAACACTATGCATGCATGAAACAAACTCCGTTGGTGCCAATAACACATTGCATCGGAGGTCCAAATGGCAGGCAAGGTAGAAAAATCCCCGAGAGCGGTGACTCAAACCTCCCAACAATGCCGCTCCAATCGGCTTGTTTCCCCTGAAACCACCCGCTGGAGGAGACCAAATTTAAAGGCAAGACCCTGGCATAGGTTTCGGCCAGGGATTAACAACTCCTTCGCAGTGTCAAAAAGAAAACAGTCATCGAATGCAAACTTTGAAAAACATTCACTGTGGAGGCATGAAAACATGACAATTCTCTACCGTTGTGAGTTGAAAACAAATGAAATAGTCAAACGGTGAAAACCAGACAGGGAAACCTTAACCCTTCCGTTGTTGTGGAAAATATTTGAACAATCATCCGACGTAGTGGGTCAAAACAATCGAAAAAAATTTCGACAATCCACATAAAAAAAACCATCCATCATTGCGGCATAAACCTAAGAAGGATTCCGATGCAATGTGTTAAAATAAGCAAAATGCGCACAAAAATCATCCGCTGTTGTGGCTCAAACGTGAAAAATCGTCCGCTACGGTGGGTCAAAAATTGACATTCATCTGCTGCATCTGATAGACATTGAAAATCATCCGCTGTTTTGGATCAAACATGAATATTGGTCCACTGTTGGGGATCAAACATGAAGATTAATCTGATGTAGCGGGTCAAAAAGACTTTCTGTCTTAGAGTACAAACCAAATTTTTGAATCTCTTCAGGGTGGAACCAAGTCATGGATGATGCACTTTAGAGCTCAAAAAGGTCTAAGTAGCAAAGAGCTAAAAATCAAAGGGGGGGGCCTAAAAATGCAATTTTTTTGGGGGTAATAGTTGCAGCAGCAACAATTGGTGACTGGCTGGTGAACACAGATCTCTAGAAAAACTAACTTTTGAAACCCAAAATTGCTTTATGGCGTTCTATTAGACCAACTCATCCCAAATCTTTTCAATATTTCTTTAAAATGTCCATACCTTTCTAGGAATGTAAGATTTAGAACTTAACAACGATTATAGTCCACTAGGGTAGGGTAACCAGGTTTTCAAAGTCTCGATAACTCTTTTGAGGCCAAAATATGGGGTTCATTTACCTCTGCATTTAGTTGCTTAGGACTAAGACACCATAGGATCATAACAGAGTGTGAACACTCGTATTCATTTGTTCCTCATTCCCATGCCTATTGCATTCTTTTGATTCTTTTAGACTTTTGTCTTTTGAGTCTTCCCACATTACTTCTTTTCATATGAAACTTAATTTAGGTTCTTCCATCCATGGTGTCATTTTGTGTGAGTGATAATTTGTTTTCAGCTCACAGACGAAGAAGAACCTCTGAGTAATCCCATTATCTTATTGATTTTGTTTAGTATATCTTTTGATGCAAAATTTCTTTCGTTCTGGGTAATTTGGACTCTTTTAAGCCTTTTGGATTTTATTTGTGGCATGGGATCATTTTAAATACCATGCACCTTTCCATCCTGCTTTATTTCCATGGGTCCATTGTTGTTAGCTTCCTATGATAGATATTAACTTGAAGTGGATGGAGCCCCAAAATAGTATTCTAGACTCCTCTTACCTTAGTTATTTAACCAAGTATAAAAAGGACTTCGATGTGTTCATAAAATAACTTCCCTTCAAATAGTCTATCAAATTAAATAATCTTATCATGATACGTTTTTTATATAGTTAAATCTAATAAGCAGCTCTTTGGTCAAAATATTTGTAGTTTGTCCAAATTCCAATGTCCCCCAAATGCCAAAATATGCACTGGATTATTTGAAAAATAAAGCATATAAAAACAAACTGAAATAAATCAGATGCAAAGAAAGAAAATCAGCATAAAGAAAGCAGACATAACTACAAAAAATCGAAGCAAGTGCAAAAGGTTTATTTATGTACAAAAAACCTCAAGGGAATTAAGTAAAGTAAGGTTTGAGAACCAAATCATTGACAGTTAAATTCTCTTCCCACCCCTTTAAATCGTGTAACTTGTATGTCAAGGGGCCTAACTTTTCTACAATCTGAAATGGGCCTATCCATAGATGTTGAAACTTAGTGTGCTTTCTCTTTTCGTCATGCAGGTGATCCCACTTCAAAACCAAATCTCCTACTTCAAAATATTTAATCCCGGACTTGTTCTTGTCAAACCATCTTTTCGCAATATCTTGCTGGTGCTTAAACCTTTCCTTAGACTTAGATATAAACTCTTCTAACTTCAACAAAGTATTGATTCGGGCTTGTAAAACCTCACTACTAGATCCTCTGGATGCTTGGGATAATTGAGAAGAAGGAAACAAAATGTTAGGGGGTAAGATAGCTTCCTTTCCATAAACTAAGGTATAGGGTGACACACCTAAGGAGTTCTTGGGTGTGACTCAATCAGCCCAAAGTGCATTAGGAAGAGCTATATACTAGCTTCTTTGGTTTTCTATGACAATTTTATTTAAAATTCTAATGAGATTTTTATTAGTTGATTCAGCTAATCCGTTACCTTGTGGATAGTAATTAGCAGAATAATGTAATTTCATTCCTTTCTCATTAGAAAATGAAGTAAATTTAATTGACGAAAAGTAAGATGCATTATAAAAAAAACCAAGGAAATTGGAACCCCAAACCTGGTCATAATATGGTCTTGTAAGAAATCTATGACTGCATCTTCGTTCACTTTTCGTAACGGGATCACTTCCACCCATCTGGTAAAATAATCCATGGTTGTGAGGATGTACTTGTGTTACAATGAAGAGTTTGGATTGATTTCTCCAATAATATCATTTCCCCATTTCTCGAATGGTTCAGACACAATAACTATTTCTAATGGCTCAGCTTCCTTTGCTTGTCTCCCACTACTCGTTTGGCATGTGTCACACTTCCTTACATAAATGTGAGCATCTTTAAACAAAGTCAACCATTAATATCCAGCCCTTAGAATATTGTGCGCTGTAGTATCTCCTAAAAAATGACCTCCATTAGGGCCATCATGTAACTATTTAACGACCTTGGATGCATCCTCTCATTCCAAACCTCTAATAAATACTCCGTCAAAATTGTTCCTGAAAAGAACTCTGTCAATTATCTAATACTATGATGAATTTAAGCATAATTCTCTTCTTTGTTTGGAATTCTAGTGTTCAGGAAAATATCCTTGTTGGAGATAGTGTACCAGATCTTTGTACCAAGATTCTGGGGTTGTAAATATAGGACATATATCAATCATATGCAAGTCAGCCTCATTCTCCCAATCATCATCTTCATTATCTTGAATTTCATCCATTAGTTTTCAAAGTCCTTTCCCTTTGATGATAGTGTCCGGTTTAAATTCTAAGTCATATTCTTGCAAGGCTGTTACTCAATTTCATTTCCTCTCTCCTAATTCTTTCTGCATGAAAAGAGTTTGAACTACCGAGTGTGAAACAATCAATTTGGTCATGTTCTTGAGGATGTATGGTCTGAATTGTTTTACCTCCTTAAAAATTGTGTATGTTTTTTTATCAACAGCAAGGTAATTCAACTCAGCTTCTTGTAAACCAGTTTTCATGAATGATATGGGGTACTCATCTCCCCCTTCTTCCTTCTGCATAAGCATTGCTGTTAGTGAGTTATCTGAGGCAAAAGTGTATAAAATGAAATATTTCTCAAAATCAGGACTTTTGAGGGAATGTGCATGGGCTATTACTGCTTTGATTTTTTTGAATGCACCCTTCTCTAAGTCAGTCCATTTAAATTGAACACTTTTCTTTACCATCTGTTGCAAAGGTTTGATTATTTGAGCAAAATCGGGCACAAACCTTCGCACAAAATTAATTGTCCCCATGAAAGATTGCATGCCTTTCTTATTATGGGGTAAGGGGATCTGTGCTATAGCTTTAATCCTCTATGGTTCTATGGATATCCCCCTCTTATAAATTATGTGACCCAACAACTTTCCTTCTAATACTGCGAAAACACATTTCCTAGGATTTAAGGAAATACCATATTTTCGACAATGATCAAAAATCTGTTTTAGATTAAACATATGTTATTCTCTCCTCTTGGAGAAAAATTGTAACGTAATCCAAATAGACTACCACGTTGTGGCTAATCAAACCATAGAAAGTTATATCCATCACCCTTTGGAAAGTTGCTCCATCGTTAATAAGACCTCAAGGCATTCTCCTGTACGCAAAAGTCACCCATTTGGTTCTAAAAGTGGTCTTCAGTCAATCTTGTTCTGCTACCAACATTTGGTTGTAGCCTGAAAAACTGTCTAATAAAGAGAACAACTTGGAGCCTAAAACCATTTGCAATATCTGCTCCATGGGAGGGACTGGATAGTTATATTTGTCAGAGGAAGGATTCAAATTCCTGAAATCTACACAAAGTCTAATTTCAATAGAATTTTTCCTCACTGGTACAAAATTCACAACCCATTTCGAGTGTCTAACTCTAAATATAATCTTGGCATCAAGGAGCTTCTTCACTTCATTTTGAATTAGGGGTTCTAATTTTGGATGCATCTTCCTTAATGGCTGTTGAAATGGTTTGAACCCCACTTTAATTGGAATATAATGTTGTATAATGCAGGTGTCATAGGTCTTAATATATTTATAAGTCCAAGCAAAGACATCTTTATATTGCTGAAACAAGCTAATGAATTTGCTTCTTTTACTCGGTGAGCAGTACTTCCCCAAGTTCACATACTTGGGTTCACCTTTTGTCCCAAGATTCACCAGCTCATACTACATAGATGAACTATGTGTTTTGACACTGGCTGACCTTCTGAACTTGTTATTTAGATCAAACATTCCTTCCAAATTACTGACCCCTTTAGGTATGAAATTCCCATTTTGGAGATTTGCTTGATGTTCCTCGTCATCCATTACGAAATCTTTGAAATTCTCATCATTAGTTAGAAAATCTAAGATCTGTGGATAGTCATCAAATACTCTCATATTAGTGATGTTTTCTGGTATAGCAGGCCTAGAAATCAATTCAATTGAACATCTACTATTAGTAGGAACAAGCCTTACAGCTGAAGTAGTTAACAAGTCAGTTGTTTCATTTTTCAACCTAGGAATCGAAATAATATTAAATGCATCAAAATTCATTAGAAGGTCCCAAACTTCATTTTGATAGCCTTTTAAATGCAGTGATAAACAATGAATTGTATTTCGCACCTGTTTAACGATAATTTCAAAATAACCATAAACCTTTAAATTTTTCACTTTGAATTCAATTTCCTTCTTTAAGCCCTAGACTAATGCTTCATACTCGATTGTATTATTAGTACATTCAAATTCTAATATAAACTAAATAAAATCTGTGTTGTTTTCTGGATCAATTAGGATACAACCGACTCCTGATCCTTCCTGAGTTTTTGAACCATTAAAGTATAATACCCACAACCTATCTGCTAATTCTATAGAACTAGTGCTGCTTTCTACATCTGAGACTAAGTTAACTATGTTACAATCAATTTTATCAGCCCATGAAAACTGAAGGAGCTCAGGGTGTGTCTCTAATCCATCATTGGCTTCTTCAGCTTGATAATTTCCCAGTTCAAGCTCAATAAAATAATTACCCAAAACCGAATGTGAAAATTTTACAGGTTCACTTTTTCCTTCTAGTTTTGTCACATTATAATTCATATGTGGTTCCCTCATTATTTTAATCTGATTCTAACAGTTGTCATAAGGAAACCACAAATTTACCCAGTTAGTAGAAAAGTACCCATTGAGTTTCACATACCAGTCTCTGCTCAAAATTAGTCCATAAGCTTTGGGTATGTCCACTACCATAATGTCTATAAATTGGCACACTCTTTCATCTGCAACTAATCGTATCAATACATCATTCATCTCTCCCACTACCCTCATTGTTGTTCTATCCAACTGGATGATTTTTCCTACAGAAGGCTTGGGTTTCCCATTTATCCTTTTGTAGATTGAAAGAGGCATAACATTTGAAATTGCTCTAGAGTCTACTAGAAAATTGTGCACATTATGATTAAAAATATCAAAAGAAAGTAGAAATGGTAATGTTCTCGATCTATATTTTCGCCCAATGCTTGCATCACTGATCTCTTATTCTAACTGAATATTCTCTTGGGGTTTACCTATCAGTGCATCAAAGGCTTCCAAGAGATTTCTTCTCTTTTGGGGTAAGTTGGACATTCCGAACAAAGAAATATTTTCCTTAGTCTTCTTGATATCGTCTATTATATTATACTCCATCTCACACTCTGTTGAACTTTTCTTGATAATTTCAATCTTATTTTCTGCAGCCTTCACAAGTTTACTGATTGTGGGGGAATTCTGCCTTGTTATGACTAAATCAGGTACAGGTATGGTTTGAGTATTATTTCTAATTTTCTTCATAGTCTCCTAAATTTTCATAATTTTGGCATTAATGTATTATCCTCAATTAGTGGACCCTTGCTTCTTGTTGTGAAATTTACAGTGGACAGGTGTATTTCCTCGGTAGGTTCTTCATCTTCTAACCCCAACATGGGCACACAATCCCACAAAACCATGGTATTTTCCTCAAGTGCCTCCTTTGGTCCATGAGCCTTTTCCTCTTCAACCACAGGTTCTGTTAATTTAGACTCCTAGAAATTGATTCATAACCAAAGTCATGGAGTTAATCCAATACAGGCAATTCCTTTTGGAGTGAGGCTGTTGATGAAACATTCAAAAGTTTTCCATTCCAACTTATTAAGGCCTGGAAATTTGCAGGAGACAACAGCAAGGGATTCTCCCTAGTCAACGTTCCCAATTATCCCATGACTATTTGGTATAGGGAATCCATCTGGTTTGCGGTCTGGCTACCATAGGTCAAGTAACAAAAAATAAAAGTTTTACCGGTTGCGGCCCAATCCACCGTGTATATTTATGTATTTTTTGACTTAAAATATGATATGCACGTGCCTACCTAACATGCAAAGTAATAAAGAATGCACGAAGTATTCACAATGTGATGCGCAGGTTCTTACCTCTCGTCTTAAACTCCCAAGCATCTAAATCACATATACTTCCAGAAAATAAATACTAACTAAACTATCTCTAGAGAGCTAGATATCAATTGATGAGTAATGCAATATTGTCTACGTGTTATGGAAAATCACAGATAGCTGTTCTTATAACCAAAACATATAAACATAAATAAAAGTATACATGATAAGATAACTCATCAACAGTTAACAATCCCATTACTCATAGTGGAAAACATCACAGAATATACTAGATAACGGTCAGGTGAGAACATAAGTTCAGAAAGTTAGAACGCTCTCATAGTTAATGAAACACAGTTGAAAACGAAATAATTCCCATTCAACATTGCTCATTTAATCACATTGAAACATTCCACATATCACCTTCTCCAACAGGCAAAATTTGCAATTGCTGGTTGTAAAACGAAATAGTTCCTCTTACAAACAATAGTTCACAAGTTTTTCCAGGGAAAAAGCCCCTGTAAGTTCTAACTTTCCTATATTTAAACTAAATCAGCTAGCTACTTCGGCTGTCCCCCAAACGTGTGACCTTTCGGTTCCCCAAAACATTTAATATTCCCATTTTATCTTTTTTGTGCATACTCATGATCCGCTTAGTAACTGACAGATATTTCCAGGTTTGGGCTTTTATCACCATTGATTCTGCCTTCTCTTTTTCTTGCTCTCCTTGGGATCCTGCCAGTTTCGGTTCGACCTTTGCCAACACTGCTCAGCTCCCTTCCGCCACTTGTCTCCCAGCTATGCCTTCACGTCGCAGTAGTCTGAACAGTCTCTTGAGTCCACTTTTAATTAAATGACATGTATCATTAATCGAGACCACATTTTTCAATAAAGCCAAACTGCATCAACAAAACGACTGGTCATCAAAAGGCTCTATACTGTCATGAAAACTGTAACAAGCACCAGAACCACTATTACCCATGCAGGGGTTTAATACTTACAAAAGTGATGGGTAGAGCAACACTTGTTGGCAGCTTAAAATACTAGAACATTGGGTGTGTAGTCTCACTCACATCCTTATCAGCGGATCCTCAACAGGCAACGAGTTCTGTGAGATTGTTAAACTTATCAGAGTCAAGAAAGCTAGACTCAAAATCTAAGTGAAAACATCCCAATCGACGAGCGGAAGAACATCGACATCGGACAATTAGTGCATTACACACCCACAAGGGCGGAGGAGGAAATACTAAGGCCTTCGATCCAACACAAAATGATGAAGGCCCGACAAAGCATCGGCGGGTAGAGTGGTTGTCTGCTGGATACCTAGTTTGTTCGGGAGTCGCAATTGCGAAAGGTAAATAGACTACAAAATCCGATAATGTGAACAAGCCAACAAAATGATGCGACAACAGAGAAGTTAAAATCATCGTTGGATTTCTGCAATGGAGGCTACCTAAGAAAACATGGTGCCGATAAGTTGTTCAACTGACTTCCAAAATGGTGGTTAGCGCGGGAAATAGGTTCCCAAGAGGAAATTGCAGCTTGAAGGGTAACAAAAACAAACTATAAAATCCAGGACCCACAGGAATTTCAAACATAAGCAATTTTTTGAAAACAGGAAGAGTGTTAACCTTAAAATAGTCCGAAATTAAAACATGACCAAAAGAGTTCATGGATCCAAACAATTCAAGGCAGCATTAAAATCATGAGGGGGTCCAAAATTTGAAAAATTTGGGGAAAACAGTTGCGGCTGCAACAATTGGCGACTACCTGGTGAACCTAGATCTTAGGACGATTATCCTTGAGTGACAGACTATTAAACAACAAAAGAACCTATTGAATTCTTCCAGCTATCTGGATTTCTCAAATGGAAACTGTATGTATCTTTAATCATTGATGATAGTCCAATTTGGGAGAGTGGAAACTAGTATTTTCAAGTCAGGATAACTCTTTTGAGGCCGAAAGATTAATTTCATTGTTACCTTTGTCTTCAGGTAGCTACCAGCTTGGACACCACAGGATTTTAGCATATGGTAAACAGAAATATTCATTTGTTCCTCATTCCCATGCCATTTTAGCACTTTTCATGCTTTTGGACTTTTGTCCTTTTCATATGAGTCCTCCTGCATGCCTTCCTTTCTGAATTTTGATTCAGGCTCCTCTATCCCAAGTGTCCTTTTGTGTGAGAGGTGTATTCACATTTCAGCTCACGGACGGAGAGAAACTTTCGGTGATTTAGTACTTATATGGTTCAACATTTGTTTTGAGATATAATGCTTTTCATAGGAGCTTTCGACTCTTATTCGCCTTTTGGCATTCAATTCTTGGCATGGGATCATTTATATATAATATAACATTTTCCTTGCTTCTTTCCATGGGCCCTTTGCTGTCACTCCCTAGGAAATTTTAAATGTGACATGAAAGGAGCCTCAAAATAGTATTCTAGACCCTTTGATTCTGGTTTATTTCACAGGGGTTAAGCAGGACTTCAATGCGTACATAGCTATTCGAGAAAACTGCTAAAATGGAAGAAGTTATTTTAGATAAATAGCAAAATACAGTCTTATACACAAGAACTTTAGTCATTCCAAAATTTTGATGTTCTCCATGCAACCGCGGGTTTACCTCCTTTATTGAAATCAGTAGAATTTCAACTAAAACAAGACTAAAACGCATAACTCAAAGAAGAAGGTCAGGCCATATTATTTATATACAAGATATAAGAACACAAACAAAACTTAGGAAAAATAAGGTTTGAGGACTAAGCCATTTACTGGTAAGTTCTCTTCCCACCCTTGTAAATCTTGCAACCTATAAGTTGAAGGGCCAAGATTTGCCACAATCTGGAAAGGACCTACCCACAATTGCTGGAATTTCATGTGTTTTCCTTTCTCATCATGGGGGTGGTACCACTTGAGAACCAAATCTCCCACCTCAAAATCTTTTGTTCCAGCCTTGTGTTTATCAAACCATCTCTTTATTACCTCTTGTTGTTGTTTAAAGTGCTCTCTGGCTTTAGATCGAGACTCTTCTGCCTTCAGGAGATTATATATCCTCATTTGCAAGACTTCATTATCCGATCCTCTATATTCTTGAGCTATTATGGAAGAGGGTAACATGATATTGGGGGGGAGAATGGACTCTTTACCATACACAAGGGTATACAGAGACACACCTATCTAAGACTTGGGGGTGACTCTATCAGCCCAAAGGGATTTTGGTAAAGCTGAGTGCCAACTCCTCTGATTTTCTATCAATGTCTTTTTTAAAATCCTAATTAGGTTCTTGTTGGTAGATTCAGCTAAGCCATTTCCCTACGGATAATAATTAGTAGAGTAATGCAACTTAATCCCTTTCTCATGAGCAAAAGTAGTTAATTTCATTGAGGAAAAGTAAGTATCATTATCAAAAACTAAATAAACTGGAACTCCAAACCTGGTCATAATATGGTCTTGCAAGAAGTCTATGACTACAGTCTCATTTATTTTGCACAACGGGATGGCTTTGACCCAGCGAGTGAAGTAGTCAGTTGCTGTCAGGATATACTTGTGTTGCAAGGAAGAATTCAGCTTTATCTCCCCAATGATATTTAACCCACATTGTTCAAAGGGCTTTGTTATTATCACCAACTTCAATGGCCCTGCTACTTTAGCTTTTCTTCCACTACACCTTTGAAAAGTGTCGCACTTTCTGACATGAGCGTGTGCATCTTTGAAAAGCGTGGGCCAATAGTATCCGGCTCTAAGAATTTTGTGAGCTGTGGTATCTCCTGAAAAATGTCCCCCAGTAGGCCCATCATGCAAGTCTGTCATTACCTTCTTCGTATCTTCTTTCTCTAAGCATCTGAGGAGAACTCCATCGTAATTTTTTCTGAATAATATTCCTTCAATAGTTTGATAGGAGGCTGACTTAAGATGCAGTCCTCTCCTTTGCTTAGAGTTCCAATGTTTTGGTAATGACCCAGTCTGGAGATAATGCATAAGGTCTTGGTACCAAGATTCCGGAGCTGTAAAAAGGGGGCATACATCCATCAGATATAACTCAGCTTCGTCTACCCAGGCATGTCCTTCATTGTTTCCATTTTCAGTCATCAGCCTGCACAATCCTTTCCCTTTAACTATAGAATTTGCCTTGAATTTGAGGTCATATTCCTGAAGATAAGTTACCCAATTACCCCTTCTTTCTCCTAACTCCTTTTGTACGAAAAGAGACCTTACAGCTGGGCGTGGGACGATTACCTTGGTCTGGTTTTTTAATATGTAGGGCCTGAATTGTTTCACCACTTTGAACACTGCGTAAGGTTGTTTATCTATACCTGGTTAATTCAATTCAGCCCCTTGTAGACCAGTGCTCATAAATGATATGGGGAACTCATCTCCCCCATCTTGCTTCTGAGTAAGCAAAGCTGCTAGCGAATCATCAGATGTGAAAGTGTACAGAATACAATCTTTATCAAAATTTGGGCTCTTGAGGGAGGGTGCATGAGCAATAGCGGTTTTAATCTTTCCAAATGCATTCTTCTCAACATCGGTCCACTTGAATTGTACACTTTGCTTTACCATTTGCTGCAAAGGTTTAACAATTTGGGCGAAATCCGGTACAAACCTTCGCACAAAGTTTATTGTCCCCATAAACGATTGCATGCCCTTCTTATTATGGGGCAGGGGAATCTATTCAATGGCTCTGATCCTTTCTGGGTCTATGGATATTCCCTTCTTTGAAACTACGTGACCCAGCAACTTACCCTCCATAACAGAAAACACACACTTCTTGGGGTTGAGTGAGATACCATATTTTCGGCAGCGTTCAAAAATATGCCTCAGATGAAATGCGTGCTCTTCTCTCCTTTTTGAGAATATCGTGATGTCATCGAGGTACACTACAGCACTGTGGCCAATCAAACCATGGAAAGATATGTCCATATCCCTTTGGAATGTAGCTCCAATGTTCATAAGCCCAAAGGGCATCCTTCGGTAAGCTAAAGTTCCCCATCTGGTCCTCAATGTTGTCTTCAATCTGTCTTCTTCGGCTACTAATACTTGATTGTAGCCTGAGAATCCATTTAATAAATAAAATATTTTAGAACCTGAGACCATTTGTAGTAGTTTCTCCATGGGTGGAACAAGATAATTGTCTTTATTTGAAGTGCGGTTTAAATTTCTGAAATGCACACATAGCCTGATTTCTCCAGATTTTTTTCTCACTGGTACTAGATTTGAGGCTCATTCAGAGTGTCCAACCTTAAAAATGATTCTAGAATCCAATAATTTATTAACTTCACTCTGGATTAGAGGCTCCAATTTTGGGTGCATCTTCCTTAAAGGTTGCTAATAAGGTTTGACTCCAGATCTGATGGGGATAACATGCTGGATGATACTGGTGTCATATGTCTTCAAATCTTTGTATGTCCAAGTGAAAACATATTTATATTGATTAAAAAGGCTGATGAACTTATCTCTTTGTGCTGGTGAACAACATTTTCCAAGATTCACATATTTGGGCTTTGTCTCAGTCCCTAAATTTATCAATTCGAACTGTAGAGATGAGCTGTGAGTCTTCACATTTGCTGGTCTTCTAAATTTTTTATTTAAATCAAACATCCATTCTAAGGTTCTGACTCCTTTAGGGATGAAATTATCAAATTTCAGCTCGCCCTGATGTTCTTCATCATCGATAATCGCCCCTTTAAATACCTCATCATTTGTTAGGCATTCTATAATCTGCTGATCGTCGTCGAACACTCGTAGGTTGGTAATCATATTTGGAACCGAGGGCCTGAAAAGCAATTCAACAGAGCACTGATTATTAGTAGGCACAAGCCTAGCAGCTACTGTGGCCAACAAGTTAGCTGCTGCATTCTTAAGTCTTGGAATTGATATAATATTAAATGCGTTAAAACATTTGAGTAAATCCCATACCTCATTTTGATAAGATTTTAAGTGAGGAGAAATAGAATGTATTTGATTCCGAATTTGTTTTACAATTATTTCAGAATCTCCAAAAACTTTTAGATTATTTGCCTTTAATTCGATTGCTTTCCTTAAACCTTGAACCAAGGCTTCATACTCAGCTGTGTTATTTGTACATTCAAACTCTAACCTACATGAAAGAAAATGTTTGTTCTTCTTGGGGTCTATTAGGACATAGCCAGCTCCTGACCCTTCTAACGTTTTAGATCCATAAAAAAAAAGTGTCCAGAAATCGCTAACTACTATACTGGAATCTACTTCTACTGCTAAGTTTACTATTTTACAATCGATTTCATCATCCTGTGAAAACCAAAGGAGATCAAGCTGGGCGTCTGACGTGTCGCTAGCTTCTTCTGCTTGGTAATTTCTTGGTTCCAATTCAATAAAGTAATTTCCCAAAACAAGATCCACTGACTCATTTTTTCCTTCGAGTTGATTAACATTGTACTTCATGTGAGGCTCCCTCAAAATTTTAATTTGATTCGGGCTTCCTTTATACGGCAGCCACAGATGGGACCAATCCGAGGCAAAATATCTGTTTCGCTTTGCCGACCAGTCTCTGCCGAGAATGAGCCCATAAGCTTCTGGTATGTCAGCCACCACAATATCAATAAATTGGCACACTTTATCATTTGAAGACAGGTGGACTAGGACATCCTCCATTTCCCCAATTACCTTCACATTCATCCTATCCAACTGAACAACCCTCCAAGTGGATGGCTTAGGATTCCCATTTATCCTTTTGCAGACTGATATTGGCATGAAATTAACTGATGCCCCTGAGTCTACCAGGAAATTATGTACGTTATGATTAAAAATTTCAAAAGTGAGGACGAAAGGTGGATTCTTGTTCTTAGGCTTACTGCCAATGCTTGCTTCCCTGATTTCTTCTTCTTCCTTGGGTTGATTTTCAGTGGGAAGCCTCTCCTCTGATGCTTCAAGCACTTTCAATAGTTTTTCTTTCTGCTACGGCACCTTACACATTTCAAATAATGAGATATTCTCCCTTACCTTCTTTATATCTTCCACAATGTCATAATCCATCTGAGGTTCGGTGGGATGCGGTTTATCAACATTCATTTTTTCTTCATTGGGCTTGACAAACATATCATTATGTCTAGGATCTTGACTGGTGATGGTGAATTCGGGGATTTTATCAGCTGAGGAATTATTTTGAAATTTCTTAACATTATTTTGAAGCCTTTTAATCTTTGGGAGCATGAGACTATTTTCTTTAGCCAACCCTTTTCTTCTTGTTGTTACATTCATTTCCAAGATGTCTTCGTGTCCCAAAACCTTTTCCTCTTCGGTGTGAAACAAATAAACACCGTCCCATAGAACCATGGTTTCATCCTCTTGTTCTTTTGTTGATGTATTGTTGTCTTTTCTTTCTTCATCTCCATCTTCTATCAATTTAGAATCCAACAGCTGATTCATGACCAATGTCGTTGAGTTTATCCATTGAGGACAATTCTTCTCAGAGTGGGGTTGCTGATGGAAAGTGCAGAAATTGTCCATTCCTACCTCTGTCAAATTCATAGATGCCAAATTATGTGGAGGGGGTTGGGATTGGTTGTTATCTTCCCTTTTCTTGTAATAAGGATTATAGAACTTCTGGGCTTCCTTTTCTTTTTCCAAGTCTATGATTCTGTTAGAAAGCTTATGCATCATTTTTTCCATTCCTTCAAAATCTAGTGACTGCTCTTCCTTAGGCTTGGTAAACAACAAATGTTTCCTCCCCACATTTTTCTCTCCTAACCATTCAGGATAATCTTTGATGCTTTCCCTTTCAGCCTCCACCTTTTCCGCCTACTCATAGGTCTCCGCTAGAGTAGGCTTGGCCTTTATTTTGGCAAACATGTCCAACTCGGGTCCTAAAGATGAGCTATAATATTGAATCAGGACTTTATCCAAAGGTCTGTCAGCCTCAAAAAAGTTCTTGAGGTACGCTGCAAATCTTTGGGTGAGGCTGTGCACCTTCTCCTTTCTCTCTTTCTTTAAGGTGCATAGTCCTTTCATGAGGGCTGCATGAGTCTTTTGGGTCACATACTTACTTCTAAAAATCCTCTCGAAGGTATCCCAATCAAGGATAGAGTTTGTAGGCAAACCAAAGTACCATGATGCTGCAGCTCCCTTAAGGGTGTGCGGGAAAATTCTACAAACTACATCCTCATGTTCCCTAGCCCTTAATCCTTCTATTGCCAAATAGAAACTTTGCAAGTGGTCATATACTAGCACCTTCTCACTTGGATCAAAATTGGGCAGCATCTTTTCAAAATATTGAGGTAAATCATGCAAAGGAGGTGTTAGGTTTAAGGGTGACCTTGCTTTCCAGGCAGGTGGTGGATTCTGCAGGTTGAGAGGTTGATTTGTGTTTACGCCTGCCATGAGTCTGGGTGGAGAGTGAGGAGGTGAGAAAATAGGAGTATGAATGGGATAAATGCAAGGAGTATCGGGGCCTACTTGATTCAAAGGCTATACAACTTCCTGTAAGCTTGTTTCTACAAGTTCTTCCCAATTCCCAACCAGCACTGAGTCTTCCAATAGAGGACGATATTTCCTTTTATATCCTCTTCTGGGAAATTCAGGGATGATCGGCAATCCTCCAATCTTCTTTACATATGCCCTAGTGTGTCTTCTCAGATTATTAACAACTTTGTTGTCGACAAAATATAAATTTTCTCTACCCCCTTCTTTCAGAATTGGATTATGAAACACACTATTTTATGAACTGTTACCGATGGAATAGTCTCGGGAAAACGGGTTTCCTCGGCTAGCCATGCACTGGAGGCCCTCCTTCTAGTGCCAGAAACTATTGAGGCCTGGAAATTCACAGGCGACAATAGCAAGGGATTCTCCCTAGTCAATGTTCCCAATTAGCCTGTGACTGTTTGGTATAGGGAATCCGTCTGGTTTGCGGTTCGGCTACCATAGGTGAAGTAACAAAAAATAAAGGTTTTACTGGTTGTGGCCCGATCCACCATGTATATTTTTGTAATTTTTGACTTAAAATATGATATGCATGTGCCTACATAACATGCAAAGTAATAAAGAATGCACAGAGTATTCACAATGTGATGCGTAGGTTCTTACCTCTCTTCTTAAACTCCCAAGCATCTAAATCACATATACTTCCAGAAAATAAATACTAACTAAACTATCTCTAGAGAGCTAGATATTAATTGATGAGTAATGCAATACTATCTACGTGTTATGGAAAATCACAGATAGTTGTTCTTATAACCAAAACATATAAACATGAATAAAAGTATACATGATAAGATAGCTCATCAACAGTTAACAATCCCATTACTCATAGTGGAAAACATCACAGAATATACTAGAGAACATTTAGGCGAGAACATAAGTTTAGAAAGTTAGAACGCTCTCACAGTTAATGAAACACAGTCGAAAAAGAAATAGTTCCCATTCAACATCGCTCATTTAATCACATTGAAACATTCCACATATCACCTTCTCCAATAGGCAAAATTTGCAATTGCTGGTTGTAAAACGAAATAGTTCCTCTTACAAACAATAGTAAACAATTTTTTCCAGTGAAAAAGCCCCTGTAAGTTCTAACTTTCCTATATTTAAACTAAATCAACTAGCCGCTTGGGCTGTCCCCCAGATGTGTGACCTTTTGGTTCCCCAAATCGTTTAATATTCCCATTTTATCTTTTCTGTGCATACTCATGATCTGCTTAGTAACTGACAGATCTTTCCAGGTTTGGGCTTCTATCGCCATTGATTCTGCCTTCTCTTTTGCTTACTCTCCTTGGGATCCTGTCGGTTTCGATTCGACCTTTGCCAACACTGCCCAGCTCCCTTCTACCACTTCTCTCCCAACTATGTCTTCATGCCGCGGTGGTCTGAACAGTATCTTGAGTCCACCTGTAATTAAACGACATGTATCATTAATCGAGACCACATTTTTCAATAAAACCAAACTGCATCAACAAAATGACTGGTCATCAAAATGCTCTATACTGTCGTGAAAACTGTAACAAGCGCCAAAACCACTATTACCCATGCAAGGGTTTAAAACTTACAAAAGCGACAGGTAGAGCAACACTTTTCGACGGCTTAAAATACTATAACATCAGGTGGGTAGTCTCACTCACAGCCGTATCAGTGGATCCTCAACAGGAAACGAGTTTCACGAGATTGTTAAACTTATCGGAGTCGGGAAAGCTAGACTCAAAATCTAATTGAAAACATCCCAATCGGCGAGCGAAAGAACATCGACATTAGACACTTAGTGCATTACACACCCACAAGGGTGGAGGAGGAAAGACTAAGGCCTCCAATCCAACACAAAATGATGAAGGCCTAACAAAGCATCGGTGGGCAGAGTGGTTGTATGCAGGATACCTAGTTTGTTTGGGAGCTGCAATTGCGGAAGGTAAGCAGACTACAAACTCCGATAATGTGAACAAGCCAACAGAATGACGTGACAACAGAGAAGTTAAAATCATCGTTGGATTTCCGCAGTGGAGGCTACCTAAGAAAACATGGTGCCGATAAGTTGTTCAAATGACTTCCGAAATGGTGGTTAGCACGGGAAATAGATTCCCAAGAGGAAATCGTAGCTTGAAGGGTAACAAAAACAAACTCTAAAATCCACGACCCACAACAATTTCAAACATAAGCAATTTTTTGAAAATAGGAAGAGATTTAACCTTAAAATAGTCCGAAATTAAAACATGACCAAAAGAGTTCACGGATCCAAACAATTCAAGGAAGCATTAAAATCATGAGGGTGTCCAAAATTTGAAAAATTTGGGGAAAACAATTGCGGCTGCAACACAACTTTAGTTAAATTCGTAATAGACGGGCTGTGCATGGGTGTTTGGTATGGATAATTTCTCCATGTTGACAATTTTGTTGGATAACTTCTGTACCATTTTAACCACACTTTCTAGTTCTTGGCATTGTTCATCTTTGGGCCTAGTCAACAACAAAGGTTTCTTGCGACCAAAATTTCTTATTTCTGGTTCTGCGAAGTGTTTGTTTATACTTTCAAGTTCAGCGTTTATTTTTACGGATTCCTCATAAGTTTCCACCAAGGAAGGCTTTACTGATCTTTTAACAAACATTGCTATGTCGGGGCCAAGTGCTAAAGTGTAATATTCAATTAAAGTCTGTTTAGCAGGCTTTATGGAAGCGCTGAAATTATTTAAAAGATGAGCAAACCTCTAACTAAATTCTTGCACTTTCTCTTTCTTTTCCTTCCTTAGAGGAATTAATTCTTTCATCAATGTAGCAGTATTTCTTTGGCTACCAAACTTGTTTTTAAACAATCTTTCAAAAGTATCCCAGTCTGTGATTGAATTTTCCTGTAAGCCAAAATAACATAATGAGGCTTTAGCCTTAACAGTATGCGGAAATAGTCTGCATACTACATATTCATACTCCACTGCTAAACCTTCTAAGGCCAAAAAATCTATAAGTGATAATCCATAGGAATTCCTTCTCCCAGATAAAATTTAGGTAATGATTTTTTAGGATTCAAAGGCAAAACGTGCAATGGAGGAGTTAGGTTGAGTGGAGTTCTGGTGCTCAAAGCTGTTTGCGATGGAGGATTATTTGCATTAGGATTCAGGGGTACGTTTCTAGCCATGATTCATGGAGGATATCGAGGTAGAGATTAAAAAGGAGACTGAAGAAGTGAAAAATATAGGGATTCTAGTCCCAATTGATTAAGTGGTTGGTCAATTTCCTGTAAGGATAAGTTCACCAATTCTTCCAAATTTTGCTACCAAAATTGAATCCACTGTGCAAGTGGGTGTTCTTTTAAAAGCTCGTCTTCTTGGTAATTCAAGGATTGTCTGCAATCCCCCAATATTTTTTGCATATGACCTTGTGTATCTTCTGAAATGATCAACTACTTGAAAAGGAAGTTGGTAAAGGTGTTTGGTAGTTTTCGGGTTTACTCGTTCTTCAGAAAAACTAGTTTTAGGGTTGTCACTGGTGGAATAGTTTCGGGAAAATGGGTTTCCTTTTCCAGCCATGCATTGGTGACCCTCCTTCTAGCACCAAAACTATTAATGCCTAGAAATACTAGGTACCAACAATAGGGATTATCGCCAATAACCATTCCCAATTAGATCATTTATTGTTTGGTGTGGGGAATCCGTCAGGTTAGTGGCCCGACTACCGTAGAATTAAATGACGGATTAAAACTATTTTACTGGTTGCGTCCTGGTCCACCGTTTATGTGTTTTTTATGTTTTATAAATGATATGCAAGTTCCTAGATTAAATGCAAGTGATCATGGAACAAATACCTCACAATTTGATGCGTAGGTTCTTACCTTCTGTCTTATCCCCTTTGTTCCTAAATCACCGAAATCAAAGAAAAAATAATCTAATCTACTCTATCTAACCTATCCACATGAAGAAATATCATTATTCATATGAGCAATGTATTGCATTTTCTGCACAAAGAATTTTACAGATAGCTGATAAATTCATAATACATAAATACAACAGAAAATATAGCATAGAGATAGCTCTGTGAATTTAAATCATTCATTACTCATTTACTGTATAAGATTCATAACACATAAATAGTTCATTGGTTAGAATGATCTCACAAATTTGTATAGTAAACTAAAACAAAAATAGTTCTTTAATCAACAATCTACATTCCATGCTTTTGAAACTCAGGTAGCCCCTTCTCCAGCAAAACTTTAGTCCTCTTTATTATAACAAGAAATAGTTCTTCTTACAAAAATCATTAGCATATGAGAGCTAGAAAGTCCATCTTCTATTCCACTCTACCTATATTTATACATTTGCAAAAATGAATCTTGGTCTTCCCTTCCCTTTGGGCTTCCTCAACTTTCGGTTACAAAATGTCTATCTTCTAGTGTGCTCACTTGTAAAATAATATAAATACAAAATATTACAACAACATCTCCATGTGTACATAAGAAAAAACCACTCATGTGGACCTAGTCAAATCATTAATGAACGGTTTCCATGCCATAGCATCTGAAGCTATGGTCTCAAAATCTGTTGGTTCCAAGAATCTAACCGTGACCTCGTGCTTGGACAACAAAGTTTTTATGTTAGCCACCCTTGGTGGCATTACTTGAAGCTGGTCTTCCAAGAGGCAATTACTTACTATAGCTTGAGCCACCAAACCTTTTATCACCTTTTCATTCAAGCCTTTAACCAGCTGTATACTAAGTTCATCTTTCTACAGCCTATCATGCAGGTGCTTCAAATGCTCTTCATGAGCGGGAAAATCCTGCAGCCTTTTTGCAGAAGATGTCTGGCATTTATTGTGAGTTATAAGAACCTTCTTATAGAATTACATGCATTTGTCAGTTGTCTTCTCGATTGCATCTATCAGTCTCTCAGCAGCTTTACTACTAAAATTCATGAGATCATACTCAATATGAAACCTCTCTGGACTCTTCACAAGTACGTTTTCCAGGGGCTCTTTATTTGTCTCCAACCAGGTCAGTTGACCTTGTACAGTCTCTACAATTTCCTGGGACCTTGCCTTGAATTTGGTAGCTACTACTGAGATCTCCTACAGTTGAGCTTCTACTTGCTTGATTTTGAAAACCTCTTATGCTAGATTAACTTGCACTTAATGTATTTTACCTCTAAGAGAGCATGCTCTCTAAGAGATATTATGTCCATCTTTCATTCATTGGCTACCTTCCATAATAATTCTAAGGAGCTATTATGTGCTTCTAGTTCTGCAATTCGAACTTTATACTCTTCTGCTTTTTGGTCAGCTATGGACTTCTGTACTTCCATTTCTTCCAGATTACTTTCTAAATTCTTATTTTCTCCATCAAGGGTTGTTTTTGATAGTTTCAAAGCATCCCTATCCTATTTTAGAATATGGTAGTCCCACTAAAGCTTCTCAAAGTCTAAAAGAGTGGCATCATATTTTCTCTTTCATTCCTGGCCCACTCTCTCCTCCTTCCTTAATATTTCCTTCATCTCTGCCATTCTACCTTTATACTAATCAATGGTTTCCTTACGCTTACTAATATTATGGGAGTTTACCTATGCAATTGCAACACCCCATGAGACCATCTGCATTGGATCTTCTTCTACATATTTTACAACCGTTCTCTCGGTCACTGTGGCAATTTCGTGCTGAGTACCCATATTCAAAGTTTTCTCGGTCCTCCAAACAATTGATATTCTCTTGGGATCAAAGAATACATCTTCTAATTTTGCAAATTCATGTTTCTTTGATGGGGTAAATGGTACCAACCCCAATTCAACCATAGGGAGGTGCCCTCCTGTAAGTATACTTCCTGAGATGGAAGGGAGGTTCTCTAAATTGTCGTGAGCAGGAATTTGTTCCTTATTCTCATTATCTAGATATTATTGATCCTTCTTCCTTTGTTCCTCTATATCCTCTTGTTGATTGTGTGCTTCCTCAGCTTGATTTTGTGCTTCTTGTTCTTGATTTTTTGCTTCCTCAACTATTGATATTTCTACCTTTGGAATCTTCTCCTTCATGGCTTCTTCTTTCTTTCTATATTATTTGTCCTTCTCTTTTCTAGAAGCTTCTTCTTCCTCCTTTTCTCATTGGGCTTCTTCAGCTAACAGTTTCCTTGCACCTTCTTCTAGTCTATGTGTTGTTTCTTTTTTTTCTTTCTATGTAGCTTCTTCTTCCCATCCCTTTTGTTCTGGATTACTGATGCTACTGCCTTTAAATCCAGATATTGTGATCTTCCTTTTGAGCCGCTTGTTCAAAGCGGTCATGTTGCAAATATTTCGATATACTTCTTCATCCTTATATATATGATCGGTGTACTCAAAGTTCACTTTCAGAAACACATGGTGGGATGCAACCTTACCTTGGGAATCATTCCTGTGAAAGCCATTTTCACCGAAATGAAATATTTCTAGTTCCTTCACAAACTCAGGTGCACTCTTGACTTTAGAAAACTTATAGCTTCCCACATAGAAAGATAGCGGTGGAAAAACAACCTTTTTTAGGTCGAACAAGTAACTCCCAAACCCATCCAAGAAGAGTTGTCTCATATCTTCCTTATGTACTATATAATTTGTGCCATATTTAAGAATAAATGAAGGTGATTTGGTCCCCCCATACCTCCTTATGTATGTGACCTCTTCGAAAAAAAAGTAATCTCCAAACTCCTTTATAGATTCCAAAGCACCTTCAGACATGCACTTACACTCCTCCAGGAAAACTAGTTGGTATAGGGGCATCAAGAAATCCTCACAGATCATATTGTAATGAGTGTGGTATTTGTGAGCCTGGAGTACCTGATATTCTGCATAAATAGGGGCTTTTTGAGCTTCTCAAAAGGATGAAAACAAAGTATGCAGTCAACCAAAAAAGATCCCATATAAAACTCAGATTTTTGTCGATGCAATCCTTGTTGGGATGCAGTTATGCAGGAAGATAAACTATTTGCTACTATGTCAGCCCAATTGAAAATTGTCCCTACCATGGCTACATGGTATATAAGTGGGATCCATGCAAACTTATAAGACCTTCCATCGGCTCTACCGAAAATACTATTTAGCATCAGAACTAGAATCCTGTATGGTGTATGTAGATGGGCAGTTTTGTATTCCCCAAATTTCTTATGTCGGAAAGTCTTTCCTTTGACTATCATCATATTTCTTGTAGCCATGTAAGAAAGAGTCGGGATTTTTACTCAGTCGTTTGTCATGCTGAATTCTAAAGGTGGCAAGCTATATGCTTGTACTATAAACGCAAATGTGAAAGAGGAAAATCCTTTATCCTCCACATGGTACATGATCATCCACATTGCATCAGCTTTGGATAGAATCCATCCAATGACCTCAGGGAAAGGAAAAATCTTTGTTCTTGTGGACACCTTGGTGATTAATGATTTCAATATGTTATCATATAAGACTAGGTCATCCAATCCCTCCTATGGAACCTTCTTTTCCTTGAGCATGTGATATATCTGACCCAATTTAAATTTAGGTTCAGCCCTAGTCATAGATCTGACCCAATTTAAATCTAGGTTCGACACCTTCTTCTCCTTGAACATGTGATAGATATTCGTATATTATCTCCACCCTTGGTGTGGGTGTTATTTCTGCATCCGATTCGTAGTCTACAATCTTAGCTTTCTTCTTATCTTTCTTATTCATGTTCTCTGATGTAAGTTGCGACTGTAACAACATAGAAAAAATGTCTTAGCATTTATACTATTAAACAACTCATGCATTTATATAGGAACGATAAATGACTATTGAAGCAAACTATTATTACATTGGGGAAATTATTTTCTTTAAGAAACAAGCTTAACTAGTATGTTATTTTACCACATTTTCTCCACCCATCGGAATAAGAAAATTGCATCGTAGCCCAGGAAGGTAAAAAATCTGGTTAACAAAGCCTTATATTGCATGCGAGCTTTGGCTAGGGCATCCTCTATGGTTCTTAACCTGAAAATATCCTCAAACCCGGAACAGACCCTTCGCCATCATGGATGAATACTCTTGTGATACTCATAGTATGCAGGTAGCACAACAAAGGCTAAAAAGCAGCGATGCACTAACTTCAACCACCAGGGTCAAAATACGTCTACAAGGAGATAAGGTAAAAAAACAAAAAACTACAAGGATTTCTTGATTCGAAAAAACCCCAACCTCTATCATCGCACAGGATAAAGAACCAAGTAAGACAAAGGCTGAAGAAAATGTCAAGCCACTTGGGATTCATCATTATGTGCCAGGCCTGTGGGAGAAACGCACCAGGATGAAAACGACAAGCATTCATTGGAGCAGGTAGAGCGGCCACGGTTAGGTCAAGAAATTAAAAGGATACATCAAAGGAAAGCTGCTAAATAGACAAATGGAAAAGAGAGAGTTCTTTTAAAACCAAAACAACCCGACAACCCAAATCTTGCATGGAATATCAAAAAACGATAGGTTGCAATCTCTACCAACCTACCAAGCAAAAGAAAGTAAACATAATATATCTTACCTGGCAAGCTGGGCTCGATAATAGTCATAGATGTGGTGTCCAACAAACCACGTGAGCCCCAGATGGTGGTTCTACCAACTCACAACGGATGTCCAAAACGGGATAAAATCACAACTTCCAACTCTTACGCGCTCACAGTCAACAAACACCTATGGTACTAACCCTTCTCGAGTATATATATAAAAACAAAGGGTAAAACCACTTAAATGTATTAGGTGCACTTAACTCTGCACATGTGAAACAAATTCCATTCGTGCCAATAACATGGTGCATCGGAGGACCAAACGGCAGGCAAGGTAGAAAAAGGCCCGATAGGGGTGGGTCAAACCTCCCAACAACGCCGCTACGATCGACTCATTTCTGGAAAAACCACTTGTTGGAGGAGACCGAATTTAAAGGAAAGACCCCACTGCTTGTTTCGGCCAGGGCTTAACAAATCCTCTGCGACATCTCCAAGAAAACAATCATCAGATGCAAACTTTGAAAAATATCCATTGTGGTGGCAAGAAAATGTAACAATTCTCCACCGTTGTGGGATGAAAACAAATGAAATGGTTAAATGGTGAAAAATGGATGGGGGAACCTTAGCCCTTCCATCATTGGAGAAACAATTTGAACAATCATCTGACGTATTGTGTCAAAAGAATCGAAATTTTTTTCGACAATCCACATAAAAAAACCATCCACCGTTGCGGCATAAACCTAAGAAGGCTTCCGATGCAGCGGGTAAAAGTAAGCAAAATTCTCACAAAAATCATCCATCGTTGTGGCTCAAACATGAAAAACCATCCACCACAGCGGGTCAAAAATTAACATTCTTCCGCCGCATCGGATAGACATTGAAACTCATCCACCATTGCATATCAAAGATGAAGATTCATCTAGTGTTGCAGATCAAACATGAATATTCATCCACTATAGCGGGTCAAAAATACTTTCTACCTTAGAGTACAAACCAACTTTGTGAATCTCCTCAGGGTGGAACCAAGTCACGGATGATGGAATTCAAAGCTCAAAAAGGTCTAAGTAGAAAAAAGCTAAAAAACAAAGTGGGGGGGGCTAAAAAATACAAAAATATTTGGGGTAATAGTTGCAGAAACAACACAATGATGGGGTGTAACAGAGCAGGGTGGGTGCGCTTTTTAGGATACAAAAGTTGACAGGGTGGGAATTTTTTAACCGCTTCATGACAACCCTTAAATATTGAAGGCCAAAAGTACCTAGCATGAAGAATTTTCTAAGCTGTAGCAATCCCAGAAAGATGTATGCAACATGCTCCAAAGTGTAAGTCAATCATGACTTGTTCATCCTTGTCACGAGTGAGACGTCATTGAAGAATAGAGTCAATACCATGCCGTTATATGGTATCATTGAGAATGAGATAGTATTTAGCATGGTGACGAATGCGTTGCTGATCATCATGGGATAAATTGGGATGAAGTATTTGGGTCTGGATATATATGATCAAATATCCATACCACGGGTCATTCGTGCTTATTAGGAACAAGAATTAATCCAAAAATGAATCATTGGGTTCGGTTTCCATGAGAGAACGGGGAAGGTCACACATCAACTCCATGAAGACTAGGGAATTCTTGGAAATGGTATTGGCAAATTTGAGATCAAATTCTTGTAGGATAACTATCCAACAAGAATATTTTCCCTTAGCACTTTATGGGTAAGAATATAGTACATAAAGTTTTGATATGCAAGCATGGTAGTGGCACGAAGTAGGATGTAATGGCAGAAACATTGCACAACAACGACCGTAGTCAGAGATAACTTATACACATGTGAATATCGAGTTTTAGAGTCAAGAATACTCTTAGTAAGATAATAGAGAACATTCTCTTGGTCATTTGAATCTTCCTGCACTAGGGCCATACCAATGGTAGTAGTGGAGGCGACAATGTATAGCAGAAAATATTTCAAATAATTTGGGGGGTGCAACACAAGAGAGTGAATTATAGCATGTTTTAAATTATTGAAACATCTTTGAGCCTAATCATCCCAAAGAAAGGGAGTGTTATTTTTCAAGAGAAGCATATAGCCATACGTTTTCTCAATGAAATTGCATACAAAATGACAAAGAAAGTTTGTCTTTCCTTGCAAAATTTGGAGATTAGTAATGTCTTTCAGAGGTGGTAAGGCCATGATAGCAGCAATTTTTAAGGGATCAATTCGAATCCCATCCTTAGAAACAATGAAACCAAGTAAATGACAAGCCTCAACAAAAGACACACTTTTGTGTATTCAACTGAATATGGTAATGACGACATCGAAGGAAGATGTGTCTAAGATTCCCTGAATGGTCTTCCCACTGCAATGAATGAGCAGGTAGGTCATCTAGATACATCTCCACTATGGGATTTACATTGTGAAAAGAGTAATACATGGCTCATTGGAAAGTAGCTCAAGTGTTCTTTAAGCCAAAAGGTAGCTTATGATAACAGAAGGTTCCCAATCGAAAAATGAATGTCATTTTATGTTAGTCAGCAGACAATATCATAAGCCATCCATAAAAGAAAAAATGACACTTCTAGTATAATTGTCAATGATCTGATCGATGTGAGGGGTGGGAAAGTTGTCTTTGGGACCTTCTTTATTCAAATCCCTAAAATCGATACAAAACCTAATAGTACCTTCTTTCTTGGTGAAAAGAAAAATATTGGATACCCACTTGGTTAAAGGAAGAGGGTAGATAAAACCAGCTTTTAAAATATTTTCAACCTCAGCTTTAATGGCTGCATATTTCCTTTGGTGGACTTGGCGAATTTTTTTCCTAATAGGTTTCACCATCAGGTATTTATTGATCTCATGTACGACAATAGATGGATCAATCCCGGCATTTCTTCATAATTCCAAGAAAAAACATCACAAAATTCCTTTAAAAAATCTTGGTATTCCTCAATCTATGTTATCGAATAGTTATGTGCTATGTGAACATGCTCGACAACACCGGGATTCACCAATATGTTGATGGGAATTGTTTTGGTGATGTTGCATAAATTCCCTTTATAATCAACACTTTGTAATAAAACAAGCCTTTGCAGATACTCAACCATATCAGAACTTATTAGAGAAACAAAATTTGAATCGAACAAATTGGAATTAGGAAGAAACGAGGATCAATGATAAGAATCTTCCCATGAGGATTCATCCAGACTCATAACCTCCATAATACACTCGTCTGATGGAAAAGTGTGTGAGAGACAATATAAAGAAGGGAGAGGGGAATATATCCATTAGGGTAGATGGTAAGGATTTGATGCTACCAAATGTTGATCATCTATGTAAACATTAGAAACATATTGAATGGAATCATACAGGGAATCATGTGGACTCAGAGAAGGAATTTCACCAATATCTTTCCCTTTAGAAATGCCTCCGGTTGTAGATGATATCATGTTTACCATGGACGTTTCCAGATCAGGAGGGGCATCATTGGATGGAAAATCTCCCATGAGGTAATAATATTTCAATAGTCTAACCCCTATAGACTTATAGGGAGGAAGTGACTTCCATAACATCGAAAAATTATTGGTCGTGGAAGCAGTAATATTAGGAGAACAATAATCGATTTGATCTGTGGAAAAAAAAAATTCTTGATGCAGGAATCGAAGTGTATGGAAGAATGATGATGAAATGACCTTCATATCATAGAACCATTTCCTTCCTAATAAAAAATTGTAATATAAAGGAGCATCAACCACTTCTACCTGAATAGAAATGGTTTTTCCCCCCAGCTCGATAGATAATGCTGGTAGGAGACCATGAGGTTGGAAACCTCATTTGTCGAAATATTTTAAGGTGGTTGGTGACTTATTCAACTCAGGAGATCCAATGGATTTCCAGAAAGACATAGATAAGACCAAGGTGGAATATCCTTCGTCGAACATGGTCTGATGGAATTTCCTACCCACCACTCTTGTCGCAATATGAAAAGCGAGTTGATGGTATAACCTTGAGTTATAATTACCCACATTAAAGGTGATCATGGTGGAATTCTTAGGATCAAAATCCCCTACGACTGAAAATAAATTCTTCCGTTGTGCAGGACAAATTTTGAGTACTTCCAATGTGGACATAGCGTAATGTGCTTGGGATAGATATTCCACAACTTTGTAATATTGGGCATCCCGAGCACTAAGATTGAAAACTTTTTAACAGATTGTACTCTTAGGAGGATGCAAGATTGTGTCAAAACTAGGTTTCTCAATAGTGAGAGGACCATTATACAGAGGTGGAGGAGAAGGGTTTACGGGATGAGTCTTCTTGGGAAAAGCACCCTCATATTTATTCTCAGGTGTTTTATCAAATGTCTGACTTATAGTAGTAAACACATCAGTCTCGACAGACATCATTTGAATATCTTCAGTAGAGGATAAGGGACCATGCAAAGACATATGGTCGATCATTTGCTGTTGGGATGGAAAGGGGTCAACTAACACGACTGGTGTGGGGTTATTTTTCAAAAACTTATTGATCTCTTCACGACAAGGACACTCCTTCATGAAATGATCATCTCCATGCAAAAATCAAGGATACTTAACCTTCCATTTAGGTTTGGTATCATTCTTTGAGGTCGTTGTTCTGGTATTCTCTTGTTGTTTTCCAGGTTTATTACTTTTACCTTTTCCTTTATTTTTATTGTTGGGTGTTTGTGATGAATTAATGACATTCACCTCAGTAGAAACCGTAGGAGTAGAAGAAGTTGTAGTTGAAGAACTTTGTGGTTTAGCAGTATTGGTTGCGGATGAAGGTTGGATTGTACCAACAACAGCATCTATATGAGTCTCTGTAGGTGGCTTGGTGGGATCGGTGCTAGGATAAGGAGCATGAGGAATAAAATCATACAAAGTCTTGGACTGAGAGTAGAATAGGTCAAAATACTAAGCCCGACTAATAGCCCGCTCTTCTGTGATGACACCACCCATAGCCACATCCCAGGAAATAGGAGGAAACAAGGACTTGGTGAACCAGTTAGCAAAAAATTGAAGTGGAATGGGAGATTTGATTAACCTTGGATGCCTCCTCCACTCATGTATATGATATGATATGTGAGTAGAAGTATTTTTTTGAAGAGAGTTCAAAAGTTTTGTACTAGTCTCATACCTGATAGGTAACTGGAAATGAGTAAGAAACACTGTCGAGAAGGAATTAAAATCTTTAAACGATTGTTGTGGAAGTTTGATTTACTACTTTGCGGTCGTTCTGGTCAATGTCCTTTGGAAGAGCCTCAATCGAATATAATCATCCATTAGGGAGTTATATGAACACCAAAAATGAAAGGTGATCACATGGTTTTTGGGATCTTCTCCTTGTTTCCCATCAAACTTCAGGATGTCTAATGGTAGATTGACTGGGATGGTAGGCCAAAAAGGGCTATCTTGGATGGGATCATTTATCAATTTGGACAAGTAAGGAAGATCCAATGTAGAAAAAAATGGAAGTTCTCAATTGGGTTGTAGATAATTGTACTACTTATAAGATAAATCTACCCCAATAGGACCAAAGGTTAGTTAAGGTTGGATATAAGGCCCAGAAAACTATTGATAGTTGGGAGCATTTTGACCCATTAATGGTGGTTGTTTCTGGTTAGGTTCGGCTTGAGGTCTGTAAGTAGGTTGATCCCATTTATTGGTAACTCCTCCAAGATAAGGCACATATAAGGGATTATTGTATTTTCCCTGCTAAGGTATTGATTACCATTGTTAGGATATTGACGAAGGACCCAAGCTGATGTAGGAGGATGTGAAGCAGGATCGATAGGACCAAAAGTAGCATGACCACTAGGGCTGATAGCTGGAGGGGGAGGCTACGAAATATTATATAAGGTAGGTACATAAGATCCTCTAGTTGTTTGAGTTGTAGGAGGTAAAAAATGACTCCCAACATTCAACAAATATATGGGAGGCATAAAAATTCCTCCCATATAAGAATTGGACAATGGATTTTGAACTGACTGTGGAACTCTTGCAAGAGTGGCTAGTCCAGACATCATGGGTGTAGATGGAGCATTTTCTTGAACAAAACTAGAAGGGATGTTCAATGACCTACCCAAGATATCACTAGGTAAAAGGTATGGTAGAGGCCTTCTATAATTCGGATTTAACTCCATAGGTGACACATTTATAGTGCTAGTAGTACAAAACTGAGAGATAATGTTGGGCCAGGAAATGGAAGTAGGAATAAAGTGCATAAGAAACAAATATGCACATGGAGGAAAGTGAAGCACAAGTGTAGGAAGAAAAAACAAGCGTGTGACATAGTGAAGGAAGGAAATGAACAACAAAAGAGAGAAAGTTGTGGTGAGGAATAGTGCGACGGAGGAAAAACAAATATACAGGTGTGCAGAAAAGCAACGGCTAGAAAGTGACAGGTCAGGAATATTGTGGCTGCTAAAGTTAGCATAAGCCGATGGATGACACATGTATGAAGGAATATATGTAAGTTAGGCCAATAGCTCCTTGTGTCAGTCTATGATAGCTTGTAACTATTTTTTACGTCTAATTACAACTTGCACTAAAGGAACTATATGTAGTCGACCCTGTGTGGTCTTATAGAAGTTATAAATAAGAGGAACCCATTTTGTATAAGGGTTGAAAAATAGTCAAAGAAATCAGAGAAGTTAGATAGTAGTTTCATAGAATACTATTGAGCCGCGGAACCCATTTTGCAAAAGGGTTGCCGATAAGTAGGAGTCATTCTGCAGCTGAGTGCATAGATAGTGGTTAGAAGAGTTGATACAAGCTGTGTGTGGATCAGTAGGAGTAGTTAGAAGAAGAACATAATAAAACAGAGAGCATGAGAGAAAGAAAGAGTTTGAGCTGAAAATACATATTTCAAACAGTCTGCAGTCAAGTCGCAGACTGAAAGGTGCATATATTTCTCATGCCAAATGAAGAGCACCTTTTTGGTTTTTCCCGATTGGGTTTCCACGTTACATCTTGCGTTGATTGAATCTACTTGTTGAATGTTTGTGGGTTATTTTGTATTGTTTATATTTATTGCTTAAGTCAATGTTTCAGTATTGAGGAAAATAGTTGAATGAATGAATGACCAAGCATTGTCGAAGTATTTTTTATTATTTCATGTTAATTTAATATTAAGTTGTCAAGGAATAATCTATGTCACATGGTTTCACCAATGTCAAGTTAGGAAAGGAATCCAACCTTCCAACTCTGTTGAGCACCTTGGTTGTGTGCCATGGGACTGTAATTCCTCTCCTAGCTGCGGAAACATGGTTTTGGTAGTTTCCCATTAAGATATCTCAAGTGAGACCATGTTTGCATTGCAGGTGTTTTCGACTGATCTTTCTCTTTTGAGTAGATAATTTTGGGTGTTATGTTTTTGTTTTGTGGGTCTGTTGATCCTAGGTCACAAGAGTGAGGAAAAGTAGCCAACAAATGGTTCTATTTTCTGCACCCTTAATCATTTGAGTCGAGAGAAATGTTGTGGCATCTGAAAAAGAAGACAATCAAGGATTGGTTGGATTCTGAGATATTAGTATTTGCACAAGGGGAGAATGGAAGGTTGCAGTTGAACCGAGAATACTGGTTGGACTGATACCTATACACATATATGCATGAAATATTCTTTGCAGAGTTTCTTGTTGTGTTACATGAGCGGTTGTCAAGATTGGCAACTCACCAGAAAAAAATTCAGAGAAGGGAAGCAGTCGAGTGGAGTGCTCAGTTGATCTGTGAGTTAGCGAGTGTAAGTAACCCCATCTCTAGACCTATTGATTTTTGGGTCAATAGTATTTTGCAAGGATATATTACTGAGTTCACAGTTGAGATGATACACTCGTATAGTGAGGCTGAAATAATTTTATTCCAGGGACCCTACAGGAGGTACTTGTTGTCTATAAAGATATGGATAAAGATGCTCGTCTATGAGAAGGGGATTTTGTATTTCAGCAGTTGAGTTGCATACCCACAGAAGGGATATGTCACAGACGACCGCTAAATAAAATGGGAAATAGTGAGCTGAGATGTTCTCATGAAGTACAGAACCTGAACTAGAAGCTGGATTTTTAAGGAGTGGAAAAAGATTCTGGTTAAGAAAAAGAAGAAATACAATAGGAGGTAGATGAAATCCTAGTCTGTTCGAAGAAAGGGAGTACAAGTTTGAGTTGCATATAGATGAAGTATATTGCGATGAAGATGAAGAATATCAACCAATTTTTGAAGGAGTAGAAGAGTCGAAAGAATCTACAGAAACGCCAAAATCAGAACACAACTACACCACACTAGGAGCATCACCAGAGGTAAGTTCTAGAGCCTCATCTCTTGAAAGAACTATGAATAATGGTAGTACTAGTGTTGCTACTAGTGCACAAGGAAGTCCACCTTCATTAAATTATTAATTGAACATCCCTGGCACTGACTGAATGGATTTGACAGATAATAGGTTACCTACATTCAATGGAAATGGAGTATAATATCCAAAGCAACATTGGTTCCTCTACGAATCTATTTAGATGGTTTTCCAAGTTCAAAATGAGGACATAAGGAAAGCGTAGATGATTACAACTCTACGGGGTCATGCGATGGACTAGTTTATGAAGTTTTTCATAATACAAGTAGGAGATCCACAAAAGACTCTTGATGAGATCTGACTCGGGATTATTTATGAGTTTAGAAAACCTAAATTTGAGACACAGTGTATAACTGAAATCAAGGAGATAAAACAATCACCAACAGAGTCCGTATGGGATTTTGACCAGCGGTTTAAAACTTTGATGGCGAAAGTAAGTTTCCAAATGTTGGATGTACAACACAAAGACTGGTTTATTGTTGCACTATTACCACACATTTGAGGCCCTTTGATGCAACGAAATATTATGTCGCAGAGAGAAGCATTGGAAATAGCTATGAAGCTAGAAGCCTCATCGATAGGAGATGGTGGCGTAGGGATGATGCAGATATAGCTGCAGCTAACTAACGTGATGGTAAAACTTCAGTATATCAAGAATGGAAAAGAAATCCAGGAGGATTTATGGTGTATAATATGTAGAAAAGATGGACAACACAAGGATAACTATCCAACACACATGAACTATATCTCGTCAGGTGATCCTAATACATTGAGTACCCAAGGATTACCCTGGTGTAGAATATGCCATAGTAGAGGACTTCGCAATGAGTACTATCTGTACCTACAGAATATTGAAAGTACCCCAGCCAAATTTTATTGCAAATTTTGTAATTCAGTAGGACATGATGAGAAGGATTGCAGAGCATATCGACTCTTGAAGGAGAAGACGATAGACACCTACTTAATTAAGAATGACAGGAAGGTTCAGGTTGAATAGGAACAACCACACTACCATCCTACACATTATCCATAATATCAGCCTCAATATTTCTAGAATCAATATCCACTGTAGCAACCACACCCACAAATTAGGGGGGGTGGAAATTTCATAGGTAGAGGACAAAACTGAAGAGGATTCGACAGAGGAATAGGTCAATTCATGTGCTATAACTGTGGGTAGTCAGGCCATTATGCTAGATATTTCCTTGAAACTTCCAAGACATGTTCATATTGCAAAGCACAGGATCATAATGTGGAAAAATGTCCCCAGTTGATTGCAAAATGGAAAGCTCGGATTGTGAGAGGTCCTAACCCTGTACAAAATCCCAACCCAAATCCTAACTTGAACGTTCAAATGATTATTGATGAACCAAGAGAACCAAGTGTTGCTATCATAACATGAA
The DNA here is from genome assembly GCA_001517045.1 of Pseudotsuga menziesii. NCBI lineage: Eukaryota > Viridiplantae > Streptophyta > Pinopsida > Pinales > Pinaceae > Pseudotsuga > Pseudotsuga menziesii. The sequence continues at coordinate 908,670 of LPNX011037872.1, read as the reverse complement.
GAGGTGTTGCAAATGGACCAGATCAAAATATACCAGAGGAAAAATCGTAGGCACGACCTACAGTGCAAAAGAAAGTACCGTTTGATGTTCAAAAATAGAAGCAAGTATTTTTGTATGTACGAGTAGAGTTTGTAGATACAAAACAACCATCGACCTTAGGTGAAGTCAGCAAGATTCCTGAATGCTTTAAATAGCTATTCCAAAAACAAGTTCCAAACAAGGTTAGTAAGCTCAATTAATTTCTGTCAAGTTACTTAGCTATAATCCATGATAAAGATGCTATCGCAGAATTACAAGTGATTATAGAAGAAACCCCATCACAACCTGTAAGAAGAGTTAGCCATGTTAAAAATAAATTCAAAACTGGCTGCGAGTTAAGAGTGACTACGCAGATAGAATATTACGACATGGATTATATTATCCTATATCTAGGGTTGAACGTCAATATTTTTACATGACAAACTTGGGAAAGCATGGGAAAGCCACACTTGGACTGGTCCCTTATTCAATTGAGACTTATGAATCAAGCGAAGGTCCCACCGATTGGTAGGTTAAATCAAGTTCCTGTCAACATTGAGGGGCTGTGAAAATTTGCATATTTTGAAGTGATCGACATTGTTGATGACAAGAACCTGTATCTCATGCTTCTAGGGATATACTAGGAAATAGACAATCAGACAATAATAAAATTTAAGAAAATAATCCTCTCATTCGAAGATGAAGAAATTAGGGTATTTTTTCCCATCAACCCACTTGAGGGGAAAATATATAGAATATTACGACATGGATTATATTATCCTATATCTGGGGTCAAACCTTAATATTTTTACATGAAAAACTTGGATAAGCATGGGAAATCCACACTTGGACTGGTCCCCTATTCAGTTGAGACTTATGAATCAAGCGAAGGTCCCACTGATTGGTAGGTTAAGTCAAGTTCCTGTCAACATTGAGGGGCTGTGAAAATTTCCATATTTTGAAGTGATCGACATTGTCGATGACAAGAACCTGTATCTCATGCTTCTGGGGATATACTAGGCAATAGACAATCAGACAATAATAAAATTTAAGAAAAGAATCCTCTCATTCGAAGATGAAGAAATTAGGGTAGTTTTTCCCATTGACCCACTTGAGGGGAAAATATATGTTGAACCAGTCTATAATGAAGGACAAGGTGATTATCTGGACCATATCTATAATGCCATTTCCTTAAAATACGATTGCATAAATCCTACTCCAGATGGGAGCCTAATCTATAGGAGTAGTAGCTCATGAGAGGCATTGGAGAATTGGAAAAAAATACTACATGAAGTATCTATGAGAATATGTGCTAGGATTACTAAGTCTATGCGATGGGTAGAGACTTAGTTGAGGGAGTTACCCACATATTAGGGCTTACCTAATATTGTGAATTTTTTAAGTGAGTTTGAAGGAATGGTAACATAACCATAGCGCTTGTCCACATTAGACTATGTGTTGAAGTATATGCTCGCTAGATGGGGGGGTACACATAAGCCATCTATATCCGAATGGCCACAGTACAAAAGATTGTTGGAAGTAATATTCGGTAAAGAAATCACATTTTTTGGTCAAAATCACACACGGTTATCAAACCCTGTTGAACACCTCAATCAGTGTCACATGACATTTGCAAAATACCCACAACGGGAATGGATCCTTCATTTCATACACACATTGGAAATGACACCTAGGAGTTGGTACACATCCATGGAGTTATGAGAAGGAACTCAGGATTGAGAGGAGGTAGTTAAACAATTCATGTACACCTTTTCATTTGCTAATGAGAAGTCGACAGTCGATGATGTACTTCAAATGATAAAAGAGAAAATATTTGCTAAAATCCCTATCAAGGTGGTGAATTCCCATCATTGCAGTGCGACGATCCAGCAATAGATGCCTTGTTACAATATGGTTGAGGAACCAGATGAGGATCCAACCAACCTTAAATTACCAGATTTAGAGGGTATGCGCGAGGTGGAAGGAAGTCGTATTTCTATCAAACAGCTCCTCAAGCCACTCCAAATTAATAAAGTTAACCTTGGTTGACTAGAAAACCCCAAGTTCACCAATATTGGAGATTATTAGGATGAGAAAAAAATAGCAAAAATCACAGATTTACTACATGAATTTCAGGATCTGTTCCCTACCAATTTCTCAGAGATGAAGGGAATAGTAGGAGATCTAGGGGAGATGAAAATAACACTGAAACCAGTTGAAAAACTAGTTAAACAACGACCTTATAGGTTGAATCCGAGGTATAAAGAGAAGGTTTAACCTGAGTTAGACCCAATGTTAGATGTAGGATTCTTTGAACTAGTTGAAGAATCATAATGGATCAGTCCTATAGTAATTCAGGATAAGAAGACAATAGGTGAAGTCAGGATCTATGTCGACCTAAGAAAACTGAATGATGCATGCTTGTACAATCCATTCCAAACACCATTCATGGATGAAGTACTTCAAAGCATTGGAGGACAATAGATGTATTCATTTACTAACGGATTTTCTGGTTATCACCAAGTCAGAATAACAAAGGAGGATCGACACAAAACGACATTCATGATAGAATGGGGATGTTATTAATATACGGTAATGTCCTTTGGACTCAAGAATGCTCTTGTAATTTTTTGTAGAATAGTAGTTTCTTCTTTTAAAGATTCCATACATAAATTTCTTGAATTCTACTTTGATTATTGGACTATGTTTGGTCTAGTAAGAGACCATATTGAAACTCTGCACATGATGTTGGAGCGTTCTTTCTAGTATTAGATCATGCTGAATTCAAAGAAATGTATTTTTTGTGCACCATTTGGTGTATTGTTAGGACATGTAGTGTGTCACGATGGAATTTTTGTTGACCCGATGAAAGTTGCGATTATTCTTGACTTACCACAACCTACATCAGTCACACAAATCAGATCAACTCTAGGACACATGATATTATAGAAAATTTATCAGAGGATATGCAAAGATAACTGCTCCAATGGAGAATATTTTGAAAAAATATGCAAAGTTATAGTGGACAGAAAGTTGCCAAGAAAGTTTAGACAAGTTAAAGGGAAAGATGGCCACCATGCCAATATTGTTATTTCCATACTGGAAGAAGTAGTTACATGTTCATGTCAATGCATCATCTATCGTGCTCAGCATAGTTCTGATGCAACTGGCATCGTCTGTCATGCTCGACATAGTTCTGACGTGCTTGGCATTGTCAGTCATTTGATCACCCTATTGATTTTTCCAGAAGAAAACTGTCGACAATAGAGACAAACTTACACTATGACAGAGAGAGAAGGACTCTCCATGGTATATACACTACAAAAATTCAGACACTATTTGTTGGGTGGACATTTTAAAATGTACACTGATCATTCAACATTAAAATACCTAGTCAATGATCCAGTGTTGGGGGGTAATATCTTTCAATGGATCCTCCTATTTCAAGAATTTGATTTTGATGTCATTGTTAAACCTGGTCGACTGAATGTGGGGCTTGATCACTTGTCAAGGATAGAGATAGTAAAGAACCAAAAAACCTAGATAAAATCTTGTCAGATGTATAACTATTTGTGATAACCATGTATGATAAACATTATCAGGATATCATCCACCTCTTGAGTACAGGTTATGCGCCTAAAGGGTTGACCACTGTGCAGAAGAAACACTTCCGACAACTAATTTTATGTTGATCGTCAGACAACTATACAAGGTGGGCCCTGATGAAATATTTCTTCGGTATGTTTTATAACATGAAAAACCTTGGATAGTGAGTGAAGCACACAACGATGTCATAGGAGGACACTACGTTGGGAAGACTAAAGTGTGCAAGATATTGAAACCTAGATTATGGTGTCCAACCGTACATATGGATACTAAGAAATTTTTCAAAAGCTGTGATTTTTTCCAGACAATAGAAAAACCATCGAGACGTGATTAAATGTAACTAGCACCATAGATAACCCTACAAGCATTTGATAAATGGGTCGTTGATTTTGTTGGTCCTATCAGTCTGTCGAGTAAAAGGATTGGTACGTGCTAGATTTTTCACAGTGACATATTACTTAACTAGATGGGCGAAAGAATCACCTGTTAAAGATTGTACTGCTACAACTATGAAAATATTTCTCAGTTTGAAAATGTGGTGACAAGATTTGGCTACCCGAAAATTCTCATAAGTGATCAAGGTATGCATTTTGTTAACAAGTTGATTGATGATCTTACTGCAAGGTTCCATATTCAACATAGGGAAACAACACCCTATCATCCTCAAGATAATGGAATGGTTGAAGCATTCAACAATATTTTGGAAAATTCATTAACCAAAGTATACAATGCGTATAGATATGATGGGATCATAAAGTTTCAGCTGTTCTATGGGCATAGTGCACAACTTACAAATGATTAACAAGAAACACTCCATTTATATTGGTATATGGACAAGAAGCTATTGTTCTGATGGAATATATTGTGTCAAGCATAAGAATTGATGTGCTAACTGAAATAATAGATGTGGATGTCATCGAGCAAAGATTGTCACAGCTCATTCAAATGGAGGAAGAATGCTTCATCGCAGGGTTTCATCAAAACATAGAAAAGAAAATACATAAAGCATGACATGATTGCCATATTAAGACTAAGCATTTTGAAGTTGGAGGACTTGTTTTTATGTATAACAGCAAATTTTTGAAGCATCCAAGTAAATTGAAGACACGTTGGCTAGGTCCATATGTGATCGTGCACATCACTGATGTGGGCGAAGTAAAATTACATAACCTGGATGGAACACCAGTCGCATGAATGATAAATGGTAAATGGTTGAAACCTTACCAACATGGCTATGACATGTAAAAGAGGGTACTCAAAAAAAATAAGAGAAAAAGAAATTGGTCCATCGCACGTCTATGACATGAATATGCCAATCCCACAATAAAAGAGGGAATAACATCTAGACGCCATTAAAGCACGGATACCTAAAAATATTTAGGTGGTTCTGATAGTGTAACATCATTAATTTGACAAGTCCGAGGAAAGTGGTGGTGTCCTTTTTGGTCCCATCCATCATCCTCACCATAACTATCCTGACAGGTACAGGTCAGAGTTTAAGCGTGTGAAGTAAATTTTGGAATGGGTCAAATGGGAAGCCCATGTGATAGACAAGACACATGTCTGCCATCGAATGATTACATGCAGGATGATTTCCTACATATAAATATGTTCCTTCATAATCAACATTCATTTTACTTGTGAGAGAGAAGAAGAGTGCACCAGTGTCTAAAACTCAGAGTCGAAGGTGGTGGTCATTTCAATTTCCAAAACCAGGGAACAGTCCAACATTTCCAGCGCATCACTCTGCTCGATACAGGATGAGGTTATATCGCGAGAAGAACAACAAGAGAAGTAATAACCAGAACCAATGGTGCAGACAACTCCATAGAATGTTCCTATCACTACATCAACCCTAGTTCAAAATCCACCCACTCAGAATCCACCATATTTAGGTACACGACCGTACGTACCGACAGGATTTTCAAGCACAAATATTCTAGGATCATTAGGGTCGTGGGTAAGGGAGCTCAATTTTACCAATAAGATCAAGTTCACCAAAGAAACACCAGCCCTACCACCAGAAAGAGATGGGAATTATAGTATAGAGCAGCGAAACCTGCTACCACCCTACATTCCACCAAGGAGACAAGCGACGCGAGAAGTAAAGTTGTCGAAGAAAGCGTGCTCTTCCATGGTTGCACCGAAGATCCCCACTAGAGTTCAAATGCTTAAAGATATCATACTGAAGCTAATGTGATTGAAATTAGAAGATAATGATACGTGAAAACAACGTAACCTTAACAGTAACAAGTACATGGTCACTCTTCCAGCCGTACCACCTGTGCCACAACTTGTAGATCCAATGGAGTGGGATCGAGGTATAGAATGCATGGTCCTAGTTAAAATACTACATATGCCACATTTTAGTCAAAGTAAAGAAGTGAGCACATATGTGCGACATATCCTGGTATGCTTCCATGGAGGATTTTGGTGGCTCGACATACCATATTTTTTCGTTGTAAAATTGATTGCGTCGATCACGGGTCTTCCACATGCAGGAATCAACCCTGCACCATATATGCACAAGGATCAGGATACGAAAAATATGAGGGATAAGTATGAACTCATGCATGCAAACAAAGGATTCTTGATTTCCTACATAACCGACAATACGGTGAGGTTCTCCACGAAAGTGTTATCTTGCAAGTTGTTGCGCAAGATGCGACCCGCTAAGTGCACTGCAAGGAAAATTAAATTAGCTGAGATTTGTGTCAAAGGAGTTCAAAACAATTGGTCATAGTATCTATTGAATGAGATTCTAGAAGATTCATCTCGAGCACAGGAAGAAAATAAAACACTAATACATTACTCCTCATTTATTTTGTTGATATCCTTCGTAGTTTGGTATGACCTTCCAGACTACCAGCCACTAGCGGTCCCATTGTTCTCTCAAGGTGTGAAATATTAGAACCTGTGGTTCGATAAGGAGGACAATATCCAACATAAGGAAAAAAATATAGAGTTCTTTATGAATGGGGAAGCACTAAGGGAAGTAGTGTGACACCAACATAGACTGCCCACTACTACAGTGTTGAGATATGTGCCTTTGATAACTTTCTAGGCTAGTGTCCATAATATCATCCTGCAGTCATGGTAGGACCCAAAGAAACAACTGCATACAATGCACTTCATGATTACTGACCAATATGTTGAAAATGTCATCTAAGACTGGCCTGAAGAATGGTGCATCCTAGTCAAAGAAGAGATGGACCAAGGTAATGACCAAGGAAATGATAGGGGCAGCATGCAAGAAAACCAGTCATAGGATTCATATGAAGAAGATGAATACATTGATGAGGACTATGATAGATATGATTCATAGGACACACCAATTGATGAGGACGTGCAAAACCAAAAGAAAGAGCAGGAAAAAGAGCAGCACGTGTCGATGCACAATAAAAGGAAAGCTGAAAAAATGGCTAATACAATTAGCTTATAGGAGGAATACATCACCATAATTGTAGACATAGCTACGGAAGTAGTGCAGGCCACCCTCCAGAGTATAAGTAGAAAACAAACACATTTAATGAACAAAATCACAATGCATGTTAGGCTTACTGAAGCCATCAATGAAGTACGGGGCATAGTCGAAGATGAGATGCATGTGGTTGACCTTTCATATACATGGGAGAAGCCAATGCTATTGTCGCCACTCAAGGTGGATCTAGATACGCACATACTAGAAATGGAATGCCATAATTTGATGTTGTTTCCCATGATATAGGGACACTATCTATTGATTTTTCCAAGATGACAATGGACGAGGTATATGTTGTTCAACATGTGGCTGCGATGGAGATTAGACTCAGAGAGATTTCTCTCACATATCAGGCATAGAAGGAAACAAGGAAGGAACAAAAGCACAAGGCCCTCCTTAGGTAGAAGGAGCAAGAGATTAACGCACAAGAACAAAGAAGCATCAGATTAGATGAAGCCATTAGCAGTGCAGTGATAGAATTCCTAGCGGAAGAGGGTCAAGAAGAAACAGATGCATCTGCCAAGATATCCTAGTTATCCAAAATTTCAATGGACCTAAAGAAGCATGTGGAAGAAATTAAAGTGCAGCAAAGAATGAGTATGCCTTTTATGGTGATAGAAGCATGCCAAAAAATAGCATCTAAATCTATTGATCAAATTAAGCAAGGAGAGAAGCTATGTAATGAAGCAATCAACATAGTATATATGATGTGAGAGTTGCTCCTAGAGGATGAAAAAATGGAGAAAATCATAGAATATTTGTGCCAATCTGAGTTAAAAATAAGAGCGGTTAAGGAAGACATGAAGAAGTTTCCTATAAAAGGAAAATATTTCAAAGGTAGTCGAGTTGAAACAGCTACAGCAGTAAGTAAAAACTCTCCGCGACCAGGAGAAAATCAGGAATGAAGAAGTTACAGCACACTAGTCAGAATCCGGACAAGTTACATAGCTCCTTCATCTTATACAGCAGAAGCTTCATCACATAACTCAAGCACTAGAATATGTATCATTCAAACATATCGCTTTCGAGCGTGTTGAGCAATTGGAAAAGAAAGCAATGGAGGTGCAACAAGAACTTGTCCAGGTAGAAGGAATTCTCAAATAATTTAGGCTAAGGTAGGAACCATGGCACAGTGACCATATAATATATAAACCCTTATTAGTGGCTTGGGACAAGCGACATGTGAGTGTTGGGTGCTTGTTGGGCTAGGAAAGGGTAGTATGAATAAAGTGAAAAATAAAAAAAATATGCACATGGAGGAAAGCGAAGCGCAAGTGTAGGAATAAAAATAAATCACACGACATAGTGAAGGAAGGAAATGAAGCGCATAAGCGAGAAAGCTGCAGAGAGGAATAGTGCGACGGAGGAAAAAGCAAATATAGGCATGCAGAAAAGCGATGGCTAGAAAGTGACAGGTTAGGAATATCATGGCTACTAAATTTGGTGTAAGTTGGCGGACGACACACATATGAAGGAATATATGTAAGTCAAGTCGATAGAACCTTATGTCAGTCTATGACAACTTTTAACCATTTTTTACAGCTGATTATGACATGCACTAAATGAATTGTATGTAGTTGACCCTGCTTGGTCTTGTAGAAATTATAAATAAGAGGGACCCATTTTGTATAATGGTTTGAAAATAGTCGAAGAAATCAAAGAAGTTAGATAGTAGTGTCATAGAAGGTTGTTGAGTCATGGAACTCATTTTGCAGAAGGGTTGTCGATCGATAGGAGTCTACAGCTGAGTGCGCAGATAGTGGTTAGAAGAGCCAATCAAGGATGTGTGTGGATCAGTAGGATTAGTTAGAAGAATAACATAATAGACCAGAGAGCATGAGATCAAGAAATATTCTGAGCTAAAAATACATATCTCAAAGAGTATGTATTCAAGTCACAGACTAAAAGGTGCATATATTTCTCATGCCAGATGAAGAGAACCTTTGTTGTTTTTCTCGGTTGGGTTTCCATGTTACATCTTGTGTTGATTGAGTGTACTTGTTCAATGTTTATGGGTTATTTTGTATTGTTTATATTTATTTCTTAAGTGAATATTTCAGTATTGGTGAGAATATTTGAATGAACAAATTACGAAGCATCGTCGAAGTATTTTGTATTATTTCATGTTCATTTACTGTTAAGTTTTCAAGGAATAATATGTGTCGCACGGTTGCGCCACTGTCGAGTTAGTAAAAGACTCCAACCTTACAACTATGTCGAGCACCTTGGTTGTGCTCCAAGGGACTATAATCCGTCTCCTAACTATGGAAACATGGTACTAGAAGTTTCACATTAAGATATCTTAGGTGATAATGTGCATGTGTTGCAGCTGTTTCCGACTTAGCTTGCTCTATCGGGCTGATATATTTGGGTATTTTGTTGGTGTTTTGTGGGTCTATTGAGCCTGCGTTGTGAGAGTGAGGAAAATTATCCAACAGATAGCTTGACCGATGGAAGTTTCATGAAATGGAGAATTGGGTCCAAATATAGGATCTACTATTTCATCAGGCTACAATCGATTAATCCCATCTCTGGAAGGAGTTGGGATGACAAAAGACGCACTCCGAGAGGAGGGTAACTCTAATAATGGTGGGACTAATAGGTCTATTATGGGAGAATTGTAAGGAGGAGAAAACTTATCTCCTTCTTCCTCAACTAGAACTATTTTCAATTCATGCATAGAAGCACTACCTACCTTAAAAATTTTCTTCATGCTTCTTTCTATGGGAGGTTGATTCAGAGAATTCAAAGGATTTTCCGGTGATAACCCTTGTAATTGATGGGACCTCCTCCATGGGAAATAAGCCAGTTTATAAAAATCAAACTGATCTTAAATGTAAAATATCTATCTAATCAGGAAAATCAAATGCTACTCAAGCTAAAGCAACAAACATAACTTGTGATAGGAGTGGTAAAAAAGTTAGGATCCTCATAGGATTGTCAAACCACCATAACTCGTGATATACCGTAGTGGCCAATAGTGAAATGCGACAAGGAGGATTCGGATCATACCCTTTCCTGAACACCTCAATAACTGGACGACACATGCATAGTAATCTCCCCAAGTGTTGTTATCGATGTATTGTGGTGATAGGATGGTCAAAGGGCTATGCACGGATGGTCTTGGGATCCCTAAAAATGTCTCCCTATATAAAAAGGTATGTGGGAGATCCACTCCGTAGTAGTGTTGTCTAATGAAAAATATTCTGAAAACGGCCTTCCAATATACCACCAATTACGTGAAGTACCTTTCTATATACCTCAAGGGTACATGAAAGGTTGTTCTATATAGCAATAGTAAATTGAAGAACCATGTGATGCTCGAGATGTAGTGCAGGCAAAAAATGACAACTCCTATGTTTAAAGATTTCAGAACATGTCTCTAACCTATCACACCTTTATACAAATTTTAACCTAAGAATAGCTCTTGATTTTACCTTTTGCAATTAGGTGAATGCATGAGGTGAGTACATAAAATGAAAACCATGCAAAATGCTTATGCAAATCTTTTTCTTTCATTTTTTTCAAAATGCCCTACTTAACGAAGAGATGGAGGTTTGGTTCCTACTTATTTGAAATGAAAAAAATACCAAGAAAAAAACTAGAACTATATTTTCAAACCTATTTCAAGCACATCATGACTTCAAAAGAAAAATATTTGAAAAGGAAAATGACGAGATCTCTTTTAAAAGAAAGACTATGATGTCTACCTAAAACACCATATTTTTCAAACTTCCTCAAAATGAAAATAAGATGCACACAACACACTTTTTCTTTTTGTTTGAGAAGAATAATATCTAAGAAGCAAATTGAACGTAAAAACCTAAAATTCTATAATACCAATCAAGTCTTTAACAATTCATACCTAAGCTTAACCTAACACTTTCTCAAATTTTCAAAATAAAAAATAAAAATAATCTTAAATTAAACTACGAAGAAAATAAAAGCAATTCTACTTTCCTTAAAGTTGACTGAGCAACATTCATAGATCTAAGTCTACAATTTATTTTCAAAGTTATTCTTCAACCAAAGATCAAAACACAAGAAGCTCATAATCTAATTCAACTAGTTCTGGAAGGCCTACACTAATCAATCCTAACAAAATCTTCAAATTTCAATTTACATATGAAAACATCATATTCAAGCCAAAACAACTTCACAAAACCAAAATACAAATTCCAAGCTTTAAAATCACATTGGGATTAAAAACCCTACTTGGCACCGTTATTTGAAGGCAGACTACAGAGTGTTACCTCTCTTTGTCCACTGGATGGTGTGGTGGCACTACCTATTACCTCTGAAAAAGGTGCGGTGGTCGCTCTTGCAAAACTACCTAGGTGCAATGGCGCTTGTAGATTTCAAAACAAGACAAAGGGGTAAATAATAAGATGTTAATGTTCAATTACTGGCATTAAATAACAATTATAAGAAAGGAAATAAAGCATATAAGGTTGATCAAGATAGATCTAAGAAGACTTAATCAATCTCAAATAAAATCTAACTAGACAACTAGTAGATCTGATCAATGAAGAAATTGAAATTTGAAGCAATGCAAGAACAAAGAATAGCTAGAAGTTCTAATAAAATCTCCCTGGTATAATCACCATATTTTTTACCAAAAATACTCACCTTCTGCATACATAAGCTATTTCCCTATCCTGAAACACTTGAAGCTTGAACAATGGAGTCACAACAGCTAAAAGCACTCCCCCTAAGATCAAATAGATGCTTGGAATTGATTATTTTACCTGTCATACACTATAATATGTCGGCCTTTAGAGTGCTTGATCTTCACAAATTCACCTATAATAAATACACAGCAAAGCACATACAAGATCAAAGTACCAAGTACAATGTATGATCCTATATTGATGACTAAGGATTTCAATAATGAAATAAGTGATTCATACAAAATATCATTCATGGGAAAGGAAATTTTATTTCATAAATGGAATAAGAGAGAGAAATTACAACCAAATCATTAGTGTTGAGAAATCTCTTCTCAAGTAAACCTTTCCTCCAAATCTTCAAAGTTTTCTACCAAATTCTCACTCTCCTTGGCTAGATTTGGCCAGAGTTTTGATGTTGTAGCATAATCTTCCTCCCTTTACCCATGGGGGATGAGCCAATACTTATAGCCATGGGAGGATAGGAAAGGTTGATAATCTCATGGGAGAGGTGGAGGGGAGATCCTACAAGGATGGATCTCGAGCCCAGGTGGTCTAGAAGTGTAGGGATGAGGCTACCGGGAATCCAAGCTTCGAGAAGCCTCTCAAAACTTCTTTTTATACCTTTGAAACTCGAGCACCATTCTTTGTAGATTGAGACAAAGTGTTACCCAAAGTGCACCACTCATTATATTAAGGCATGTGCTGGTGGAACCGCTATTTTTCCAAGGAAAAAAGGTGTTACACATAGGGGTAATGTGTATTGACCATAAGGAAAGTGCAGTGGTGGACAAAGACATGAAATCAGTGATCCTAGCCCACTTTCAACTTCAAAACTTGGGGATTCAAGGAAAATACTTGTATTTGGTTTCCATTATATGATGATAAATATCTGTAACATAATGTTAAAGGATTGTGTAAGGTGTTTCGATAAAGGTCCTTAGGCTCTCATTCACACCATTCAAGAACCATTTTTCTACGAAAATAATGAATTTTTAGTCATTTATTATGCCCTATACACAGCCCGCAAAATACACGAGTGTAGTGTATAGCACAACACATACCATACATGGGTGCCTAGTGTTCCACTCGCATATTTTTGTTGAATACATTAGTTTCAATAGGCTACCCGCGTATCCCACGTTGGCCATTTTTAAACTTGCCGAAACACTAAAATTTGTAGGAAAAACTTGAAATAAAAGGGATGAAAAGGAAGGTAGGAGAGAGAATACTTAACTGTAACTTGCGAAATTTGATTTCATCCATTGGATCGATCAGACGAAGAGTTTGAGTATCAAGGGGAATTTTGCACTATTCCAAGGAAAATTCAAAATGAATTAGTTTTTAATACAAATACATTATTTATGGTAGAAAATTCTAATTTTTTACCAATTTGATATAGTCTTTGGTTATTTCTAAATATTATAACTAATGTTGTTTTCATTTTTTCTTATATTTTTCAGGTTATGGATGAAAATTCAATGTTATACTTCACCATATAAGGTATAATATTGTTACACTGCATTTTTCACTTATACCTTATCCTGCTTTGAACTGTAGGATTCCTTTTTTCGCCATGGACTGTGATTTGTAGCCTCCTTATATCTTTCAAACATCATCGTTCTTCCATGGAATAGAGATTACCTAACATGGGTTACCCTAGTTGAATCCTCCTTTCCATTTTGGTACCCATGTTTCTCTTTACTAGATCTAGGGAGCCTTCTTAGTTATATTACATGCGAAAAATGAGCTCCATACTCTACCTATTTGTTGAGTACCCTTTGTTATAAGGCTCCTTTCATATGGATTTACCATTAATCCCTAGTTTGAATCCTTAAATATGACTAGATTGTTAGTTTTACTTGTTCTTTCAGACTCATTAAAGTAATTAAAAGATCATCCACATTGGTATAAGCTTAACCCTTTTCCAAACCATGTGGATTACTTATGAAAAATGAATACTCTAGTTCATTGTGGCTAGAAGAGTATTTCTAGGTATAGGATGATCTCTTTTATTGGTGTGTAGGACTAAATTTATGAAAAATGAACCTATTTGAGATTATATTTTCTTTTCATGCTCTGGATCAAACCATGAAAAAAAATTGAGAGTTCTTTATGTCATTGTCATGCTCATTAAAAATCAGTACAAAGCATCGAGTAAACTGTTAGCTACCCCTACTTATAAACAAATGGAACATCCCAAGTGACCTTGCATTCCTTCACACTCATTAAACTAAGGATTCATGATTGATTTTTAAGGAGCATCGTTATGGTGATAGTTTAACCCTTTTTTGGACCTTTCCAATGTTACACCAAAATATCGTAATGTTGAGCCATGTGTCAACCTTTTTCCTAATCCCCAAATTTATCTCTGCTAAAGTTGATTGATATTGAGTTTGTTTCTTCTTTTTTTTCCCTCTTTAGGAATTTCAGTGCTCGTTCCCTTCATGCTAGGTGCATCGGTCCTGACTCTCTATCTCCTACTGCTAGGTGCACCGATGGTGCTCTTTCCCTTCTTGCTAAGTGTGTCGGTAGTCTTTAGAGGGAAAAAAGGAAGCTTTGAGGCCCTTCTTGAAGGTGGATGAGGTGGAGCATTATCCCTATCATCTAGGTGAGGTGGCATTCGGTTCTTAACCTATAGAGGAATATCCCTTAGACCCCTCCTCCTGATCCTCAACCTACTATATCCCTTTATCCTCACAAATTAAACCCTCTCTCCATTTGTGAAGGGATGAAGGACTATGGTACTATTATGCTAGTGGAATTTCTAGGTGATCCCTATCATCCTTTGAGAGGCTATTATCTTGATTTGGTGGTTTGGTTTGGATTTTTGGATGGAAAGTTGCAGTGTTAAGGCTAGGTTGTGGAATTCCTTCTTTTTGTAATTCTATGTATCTCCTTGATTACATTGATACAAATATCTTTCCATAAACATTGTTGTGTTGATGATGTTTAGATATTTATTCCTTAACTGTTAGCTTATATCAATTCATGTTTAGTAACACATGTAATGTGTGCTTGTTTCCACTTGCTCTACAGGGTTTTGGAGCTGAAGATCTGAAGATTCTGGAGCTTGTATCAACAAAGAGAGAAGAGGATCTGTAGATTTCAGGTAAGCGATCTATCTGTCAACCTACATTTCTATTTCATCTAGGAAAGTAGATTTTATTATGTACTTAATTTTTTCTAGATCCACTTGGACTAGGGAGATATAGATTGAGTCTGCTTGAGTATATTTATCCGATAACGAATTATGTGACCATATTGGGGATGTTCATAGATGTGATTTCTTTTGTTTTTTGATTTCATATCTCTTTATAAATCCTATTTCTAGCCTATAGAGGCCATCCCTCCTTTAGGTTTTGTCTTTGAAGAGTGTCTTGCATCCTCTTGATGCCCTTTGGATAACTATCAGACCTTCTTCCTTTCTCCCATAGGGAAATATGGCTTTTACCCTGTATTTCTCCACCGGCACACCTGGGTTGTGTAGACAGAGCATCACTGGAATCATTTTTTAGTGTTGTAAGTGTTGGATCTATAGGTTCTCTTTTCCTTAAGAGATAGTGCATCATCGATGCTCTTATATAGTGTTGTAGGTGCACCTTCCCCTCATAGGAACTGTTGTGTAGTGGAGAAAGTGCGCCTAGCCCTCTTAGGCGCTCTGGTGCAGTACATAAAAGTGCACCACCCTTTGAAACTCAGTTTTTAGCTTGATTTTCCTTCATTTTTTAGTTTTGGTTTGATGGATAGTGGTTTTTAGGCTGCATATGATAGTCATACACCACCTAGAACCAGCATTATCTCTATTTGGAGTTGTTTTTATTGATTTTGGGATGCTTTACTAGTTAAGTGCATGACTTGGTTATGGTAGGAAATTTCAAGCCTCCACTTATGATCTCTTCCTTACCATTCCTAATCACTTTTCTAAACCTCTTTAGATTTGTTTGGATAGTCATATCTGATCTTCAAACCCTTCATCCCCTCGATCATTGAGTTTTGGATGCATTTTGGTTGTTTTGAAGCAATTCTTGACTGTTTCGATTTATTTGGGTGCTTGTCATATTCCTTTTGATTTCTAAATGAATGGAGTGATATAGATGCTCTCTCATTTTATGTTTGTAGATATGAAAATATAATTATCCTTTTCCTTATTATTCAGATTCAGGTTTGTTTGAAGAGGAAACTCAATCAAAAGAGAAGAACAAAAAACAAGCCAAAAGAAATTCATAGGAGTGTGTATGAATTCATAGGTATTCTCAAGAATTGTGATTGATGTTAGTATTTGAAGATTCATATTTTTCTTTGAGTAGAACTTTGTTTTCTTATATCTCTGATTTCTATCTTTTTTAACAAAAAATTCTTTCCCTACCTTATGTAGTTTTCATCGAAAGAGAAATGTGTATCCTCATGTATCTAGGATTTGCATTCTTTTTACATTTCATGTCTACACCTCATGCATCCACTGAACCTTGCAAGATATAATTAATGTTATCTTAGGTTTAAAATAATTTAGTAACTGTGTGTAAGTTAGTGACATGTTCTGGAGTCATTAAGTATGGTAGCCATCATTTATTGCCTACATTGCATCCTGGGGTCTGAGTGGTTCCTCCACATACCGTCGATATATCAAATGGCCTTTCATGTACCATTGAGGTATATCGAAAGGTACTTCATGTACTCTATTGTATATCGTAGGGCCCCTTTCGAATGATTGTGCATTAGATAGCACCACTATATATTTGAGCTCCCCCATACCTAGTGTATATTGGGAGACCCTCTTAGGATTCCTATGACCAGCTGAGTTAACCTTTTGGCCGTCTTGGCATCGCAATACATCGAGAATAGCACTAGAGGATATTACTACGCATGTGCCATCAAGGAAGTTGGGTGTTTAGGAAAGGGTATAGTCCCAATCCTCCCTGTCATGTTTCACTGTTGGACCCTGCAGTATATAGTGACTTGTGAAGCCTTAATAACACTGTGAGAGTCCTCACTTTTGATCCACTCCTATTCACACAATTTTCTTGTGGATTTTATACTTGAGTATTTTTTTATTTGTGTGGTACTTTAGATATTCTTAGAGATTTTAGATATGGGAGACTTTCCTGGGACGACTAGTCAAGAGAACCCTTTTTAGGGTATGTCTTTTGTTTCTCTCCCTTGTGGAGTTGTTGGTCCTCCTTTCATGGCCACTTTGAACCTTCCCGGATTGACTATAGGATTTCTTGTATGGTTATTCTCCAATCCTTTCATATCAAATGCATCCTTTGTGTTGGATCCCTGTCCTTTACTGCATGAGCATCAACCTCATGTTAATCCTTCCCCTTCTTTTTCAAATATTGAATCAACCTCCCTTTTTTCCTCTTCACCTGTTGAAAACTCTAATGTTAGTAAACGGGTGGGTAAGAAGAAGAGGGAAACGAAGGCTAAGAAGAAGAACACTAAGAATAAGGTCATAGCTCCAACCTCTGATATTCATGTTGGAATCCCACCATCCACTGGTCATCATGATCGGAGTATTGATGTACCTGTTTCTGGCTCACGTAAACCTAAGATCCCTTGTATACTTTGCAAGGGTGATCACCTTCTCAAGGGCTGTCCTAATATTTTCCATGTGTAAAAAGTGTGGTCTAAATATCCCATGTCATCAGTCTCTGGTCATCATGTTGATGATGCCCCACCAACTAGTGACTCTGCGATTAAGAGTCGTAAAGGAAAATCCAAGTATCCTTTCTTTCTATGTAAGGATATGCACCATACTTGCCTTTGTCCTCGCATTGATGAAGATTCAAAGTTGTTGGAATATATTATTGTTCCTCACCAATGGCTTCCAACTAGTTATCATAAGTTGTCCCTTGACATCCCATTGGTTAATCAAGTGGTTGATCCAAGTCCATCCTTGGTTGATCCCACTCTTCCTTTCGAGAGTGAATTTAAAGTGATCGAGTCGATATCATCTCCACCCGATCCCATTCTTTCATCACAGAGTTTTGAGAATGAAGTAGTCCCTTCAAAAAATTCTTCATCTTGTCCCTCTCTTCTAATCGAGAGTGAAAACCATCCCGCGGAAGTTTTCGTAGTTAGTTCTTATTATTCTATGCAAGAGGAATTTTTTTCTCTTTTGACAAAACCCTCTCCAAGTAGTGAGGTTATTTCCTTTGACTGGAGTAACCCAATAGAATCTCATCTTCATTCAAGCATTCCTTTCTAGATAGTTGTGCAAGTTACTGCTAAGAGTATACTCTGCACTATTATTGACAAAGGGGATTCTTCTAGCATTCTATCCTCTCTTCTTAGGAACCCATAGGTTCTCCTCCGCTTGTGCCAACTACCAATCAAATACTGTCTTTTAATCGAATACCTACATCCCCTTTAGGGATCCTTCCTCAGTTTCCTATTACTTTGGAAGGAAAAAATGTTTGGATCGATGTTATTGTAGTCCAAGGTCCCTTATATTTCAATCAGCTCCTTAGGAGTGATTATGTTTGCACCATGAAAGTTGTAGTTTCAACACTTTTTCGAGTGATGTATTTTCCCCAAGATGGGAATATTGCGACCATTGAACAGCTTTCCTTAATTAAACCTAATCATCATATGACTCCTAGTCATCAAAATTCCCTGAATGTCCTACATGTTCTTGCGATTCCTTCCCCTTCTAGTTATCTTCTTCCCATCATAAGTAATATGGGGGGCATGGCTCCAGCCTCTGGACATCATACTGGAGTTAAGTCACTAGATTCTTATGTAAGGGGGAAACCCACCAACCTCTAGACATCATGTTGGTGTAAAACTTCATGGTGAGCGTAGTTCCCTTTCTATGTCAAGCTCGTTAAAAAATGAAATGGACGTTGTGAGCAAATTTCTCATTCTATGTCAAGCTTGTTAAAAAATGAAACAAATTCTTGTGAGCATATTTCCCTTTCTGTGTTAATATGGTTAAAAAATGAAACGAATGTTGTGAGAAAATTTCCCATTCTATGTCAAGCTCATTAAAAAATGAAACAAATTCCTATGAGAATAGCTCCCTTTCTGTGGCAAGCTCGTTAAAAAATGAAACAGATGTTGTGAGCATAGTTCCATTTCTATGTCAATCTCGTTAAAAAATGAAACAGATGTTGTGAGCATAGTTCCCCTTTCTGTGTAAAGCTCATTAAAAAATGAATCAGAGTCTAGTGAGCATAGTTCCCTTTCTGTGTCAAGCTCGTTAAAAAATGAAACAGATGCCTGTGAGCATAGTTCCCTTTCTGTTTCAAGCTCATTAAAAAATGAAACGTATGTTGTGAGTATAGTTCCATTCTATGTAAAGATCATTAAAAAATGAAATAGATGCTTGTGAGCATAGCTCCCATTCTGTGTCAAGCTCGTTAAAAAATGAAATGGATGTCCTCAAGCATAGTTACCTTCTGTTTCAAGCGTGAAAATGAAACAGGTCTCCTCAAGCATAGTTACTCTCTATTTCAAGCTTGCATAAAAATGAAACAAGTCCCCACAAGCATAGTTATTTTATGTTTCAAGATTCTGTAAAAATGAAATAGGTCACCTTGAGCAGTGTGCATTCTTGGTTTTAATCTCGTTAAAAAATAAAACTAACCTTGAGCACAGTTCCTTTTTCATGTCAAGCTCGTTAAAAAATGAAGCAGATCCTTCCATTGTGTCAAGACTCAATATTTGAACCTTCATTTCATCTACTTGCAAAGAAGATGAAAATGAAGCTTGGCGGCCATGTACCCTACCTCTCTATATTGGGATTTATCTACTTGACAGTTTTATTAGGGGAAAGTACCAACCACTGGACATCATGTTGGGAAATCACCTGTTAATGGGAGTCATTTTGAGCATACTTTATTTAGTTTCAAGCTCACTAAACCATGAAACAACCCTTTTGAGCATAGTTTCTATTATGTTCCAAGCTCGTTAAAAAATGAAGCAGATACCCTGAGCATTATTTCAACTGATCTTAGAGCTCATTAAAAATAGTAAGATGGTGTTTGAGCTTACTTTTAATTTTTCGTGCTCTGGTTGAACATGAAAACTGGTTCAAGCTTACTTTATCACTTTTTCATGCTCTGGATTCAAACATGAAAAGGGTTGTGAGTGCCTTTATACCTTCATCATGCTCATTAAAAAATCAGTGAAGAGGTATCGAGTGTAATTTTACTGTTTTTTCATACTCGTTAAAATTGTATTATGAAAAAAGAACCCTAATAGAGTCCTCTTTAAGATATTTTTAGACTCTTAAAATGTGAAAATATTTTTGAGTGATATTGTCTTCTTCGCGCTCGTAAAAATACCTGAAGAGTCGTCTTGCTCGTGATAGTTTACCCCTTTTTCAGACTAGGGGGAACTAGTTATGAAAAAGGTATACTCCAACCAGTCATGACTGGAAGAGTTCTCGTAGGTATTATTTTATACTTTTTCAGGCCTTGGGGAATAAATTTATGAAAAATTCCACCCTGGAGTCTTCTTAGTCATTTCAGACTCTCTAAACATGAAACGACGAATGAGTTTGCTTTCATGGGACTCGTAAAATCAAATGATGAAGGACCCTTTTTGGGGAATTAACCCCTCCTTTCTCAGGTTTGTAAAACATATGAGAATGGACTCATCACTTGATGAGCTATAACGAGTGTATGTTACCCTCTTTGAAGTCATAAAAATGAGAAAAGGCACTCATCTTTCATTATGGGGAAATTAAGGAAAGAGTTTGTATTTTTTAATGGAAATACATAGTTACTCTTAAACATGGCACTCATTTGCATATGCATTTCAGTACTTGGGTAATCTATTTTTCATCGAGTCCTATTGATTCCATGATTCTTATTACCTCGTTTGAGTTGTCCAAGAATACTCCTGTTGTCAGTTGCATTGGGGGATTGGTATGATTCTTGTGTCAATACTTCCAAGTCATGCCATGCCCATTTTAAATAGAAATTTGGTCATCTATCTGCAGTTAGTTTACCTTCTATCATGTTCATCATCCTTGAGTCAGTCTCATACATCACACTGTTGTCCAGTTTCTTCCAAAACATCTTTCATCGTATTTCGTGTTGATGATGGGGGAGTCATCATGGCCCTCCTTCGACGAGTCTATTCATGTCGAATTCAACTCGTCATCCATGAATTAGAATTAGAAACCAAGTCAAGTACCTTGGTATTGTATGCATTAATGGTAGGTTACCTCACTTTCAACATGAGTTTCCATCATTGACTCTTGATTGAAATATTCTACCAAGTCTTTGACTTCAAGTCTTTTATTCACGCTTGAGGGAGTGCACTATGATACCTTGGGAATCCTTGACATCAATGGTGATTTCCCTTGCACTTGTTAATAGTTTAAATCATTGAATGGTAATCAAGTGGTTTCTACCATGTTCGACGTCAATACATTGTAATCACATGGTTAGATTGTATCGTTGCAGTTTCGTCTTGAAGACCCTGGGTTGTCAGATATCTTCACCTAGGTTGTGATGGATTTTGTTTTGAGTCATATTACATGGATCCACTTTGTATCGATCATGGCTCTATTATCATCTCATCATGGATCTATGATTTTGTCTAGTATCCA
The DNA here is from genome assembly GCA_001517045.1 of Pseudotsuga menziesii. NCBI lineage: Eukaryota > Viridiplantae > Streptophyta > Pinopsida > Pinales > Pinaceae > Pseudotsuga > Pseudotsuga menziesii. Next base: position 887,333 of record LPNX011037872.1, on the reverse strand, counting down.
TGATTTTGTTCACTCAGTCTCTACTACCATGGATCTGCATTGTATTGGTCGACAGCCATGCTATGAGTCATATGAGATTTGAGTCAGTTGTACTATAGTAGCTTCCAGCCAACATCCTTTCCTTTGATTTCTTCACTTGGAAAAGCATTCACCTATTTCATTCCTCTAATTTCATGCTTTGGGGGGAAATATGTTACAACGAAATCTCATCATGTTGAGCCATGTGTCAACCCTTTTCCTAATCCTCAAATTTCTCTCTACTAAAGTTGAATGATATTGAGGTTGTTTTTTCCTTTTTTCCCTCTTTAGGAAGGTCGATTCTCTTTCCCTTCATGCTAGGTGCATTGGTCCCGATGCTCTGTCTCCTACTACTAGGTGCGTCAATGGTGCTCTTTCCCTTCCTCCTAAGTGCGCCGATGGTGTTTAGAGGGAAACAAATGAAGCTTTGAGGCCCTTCTAGAAGGTGGATGAGGTGGATCAATATCTCTATCATATAGTTGAGGTGGCGTTCATTTCCTAACCTATAGGGGAAGATCCCTTAGACCACTCCTCCTAATCCTCAACCTACTCTATCCCTTTAGCCTTATAAATTAAACCCTCTCTCCATTTGTGAAGGGAGGAAGGACTATTGTACTATTATGCTGGTGGAATTCATAGGTGATCCCTATCATCCTTTGGGAGGCTATTATCTTGCTTCGGTGGTTTGTCTTGGATTGTTGGATGCAAAGTTTCAGCGTTAAGGCTAGGTTGTGACATTCCTTCTTTTTTGTAATTCTATGTATCTCCTTGATTACATTAATACAAATCTCTTTTTATAAACATTGTTGTGTTGACAATGTTTAGAGATTTATTCCTTAACTCTTAGCTTATATTAATTCATGTTTAGATATGCATGTACTGTTTTCTTTTTTCCACTTTCTCTACAGGGTTCTACAACTAAAGATCTGAAGATTTTGGAGCTTGGATCAACAAAGAGAGAAGAGGATCTACAGATTTCAGGTAAGTGATCTATATGTTAACCTACATTTCTATTTGATCTAGGAAAGTAGATTTTATTGTGTACTTGATTTTTTCTAGATCCACTTGGACTAGGGAGATCTAGCTTGATTCCTCTTGCATAGATTTATCTGATAACATCCAACTAATTATGAAAAATGAATCCCTTAGTTATTCTGAGCTAAGAGAGTTCTCCTATCAATTGTTTTACACTTTTAAAACTTGGGAGACTAAATTTATGAAAGAGCACCCCCCTAGAGTCTTCTTTGTTGTTTTCATACTCTCAGATTATGAAAAATTCAGCGAGCATACACTAGTTTGGGCTCATAAAATCCACGTATCATATTTTACCAAGCATTATTATATCTCTTTTTCAAGCTTGCTCAAAATGAAGAAGACCCAGAGCTTACTTTATTGGACTCGTTAAACCTTTACAAGAAAGAAAGTAAGGAAATAATATCTTTAAATTGTAAGTTATTTGGCAGCAAATTCACGGTCATCCTTGAACAAGGCACCAATTTTGGGTCTCCCAACAGTCAAGTCTCATTTTTAGGATTTTCATTTTTCAAATTGTACTTTGAGTCACTACTCCTTCATCGATCACTCGTTCCAAGTATATGGGGAATTCGTCAATGTATCCTACATTACAAATGTTGTTTATCTTGAGTCTAAAAGATTCCTTGGGTCATTTTGTGCCGTGCTCATTGTTCAAGGACCCTTAACATCTATTTGTTTACCTTAATCCTTTTCATAACCATCTTTAATTTTGGTCTACGATTGTATCACCTCATCCAGTCTACTAATTTACTCATGTGACATGTGTAAGGATTTATCAATGCCTTCCTTCTCATAAATGGCTTTCTATCAGCACCAACTAATGATGAAGACCTAGAGCTTTGGATAGTACCCTAGGATCTACTTTCTATTTTGGTGGTATCCCTTGCATTGGTTATCGGTACAACTCTTTAACTAATACTTCGATGGTATCCTCCATGTTCAACCTCAACTATTGTATTCACATGGCTAGGATTCATACTTGGTTATATGGATTTGGATGAATATCTTCCATTTTTAGCTTATAAAGCCTAAGTTACACAAGATCGTGTCATTCTTTGTGACATAAATACAAATTTTGAAGATATGTTATTGCACTCATATGGCTATGATCCACTTTGTAAAATGTGTGTGTCTTATATCCCATATTGTATGATGTATATATATCTTTTAAAGGAGCTAGTGTTCCACATTATTGAACATGGTATCCTAAATGATGATTTTGTAAAATGACCTCTATTTGTCTGTTTCAAGAACTTCTTTGTGGCCTAGATTCTAAGTTCTCTAAGCTAAATATTGTAATATATTTCATACATCCTTACCCTATGACCTCATACATTAGGAGGAATATGTTATACCTTGAAATGTCACTTCCTCGTCTGAGTGATGACACCAAATGTGTCATCACAAAAAAGGACAAAATGGATAGAAGATCCTTAACACTATAAGAGATGTGCACCCAAATACACATGGTTTACTCTAGCATCAACACATTTTTATTATGAGTTTTTCATGAATACATGACTTTCCTATTGACAACGTAAGTACCATACCTGATTTGCACACATGAAACCCATGTATTGAGCTTATAAGTTTAATACGTGAGTTTCCTCAAGAAAATTTGTGTACCATACTCAATTCTCCTTCTTTCCACCTGTGTATTCCATTAAAAATTGTTAAAAATAAAAGTAAAGTAATCATGAGGCACTTGGGGTTCATTTGGAAAATACCCCAACTCCCTAACCACCCTAACCTTGTAATTCCTCCTGCTAACGAACTATAAAAAGAGGAGAGGGGCTATAGGAGAGGGGGACCTTTTGGAGACAAAGTTATGTTGGAGGATTTCTTTTGAAGAAGAGAAACAAGAGGGCTCAGACCCACGTTTCAAAAAGGTTTGGTTAGGTAGAGGTATATGTACTTGTTCCATAAATTACATGAATAAATAAAGTATTTTCCTTCCATATCTATGTCATGCATTCTTGAATTGTGTATGAGCAATGATATAATTGTGATTTATATTTAAATCACTACAATAAATTTGAATTTTAGGGGCGGTTATCTTTTGCCTCCAAAAGTCACTTTTGGGGGCGGTTTTGGATTTGGAGGTGTCCTTTACAAAACCACGCATAATAGCATTG
>LPNX011037872.1:856223-883970 GCA_001517045.1 Pseudotsuga menziesii | reverse complement strand
TATAAACCCCCCTCGTAGGTACCTACGGAAGCGGTTCAAAATCCCCCCCTAAAAATATTTACAAAGCTTTGGGGGTAGTTGTAAAACCCCCTCATAGCTACATACAGAGGTAGTTCAAAAACACCCTAAAATTCTTTACAAAATTTTGGGGACAGTTATGAACCCCCCTCATATAAACCTACGGGGGTTGTTAACCCAAAAAACCCCACAATGAACTCTACATGACCTACACCACCTAAAGACATCTATGTACGACCCTCATTTGACCCCATTTGACCCCCACACCCTCAAGAAGGCTTAAAAATATGAAAAAGGGCTTAAAACCCCTAAAAATAGCAAAAATAGCTCTCATAGGGGCTAAAACCTCCAAAGAGGGGCTAAAACCCATCAAAGGAGCTTAAAACCCCCAAAAAAGCTAAATATTGAGAGAAAGGGGATAAAATCCCAAAAAAGGGGCTAAAGCCCCAACTAGGGGCTTAAAACCCTAAAAATCTTGAGAAAAAGTATAAATAGATGGGTGGGGGTCACTCTCAAATGACTCCTTCACTCCCTATCGTTATGCTTCCCATGTGAGTGCCTTGAGACCCTTTTCCTCTCAAGTCATTTACTCTCCCTCTCCTCCATTACTCCATTGGGCCATAGCTCCCTATTCCTAAGAGAGGTGCTCTCCCAAGCTAGGGCATGGTGGCCCATTCCAACCAAAAGGTATACTTGTCTTTTTATGTTTTGCTTTGGTAGATTATAGTTTTCTAACATTATTTGTTTGCAGGTTTATTGCTTAACATGTTCTTGTAGGTTTCCATTGTTGCTTGCAGGTCTTTTGGTTTTCTAACAGTTGTATGCAAGGACTTAGATCTTAACCCTAACGTTGTGTGCAGAGGGGTTTTCCATTTCGTTTTCTATTTATTTATTTTTGTTCTGCCATTCTCACAGGAACCCTACCCTTCCATCCTATAGAAAAAAGGGATCCATTCCTACACTATAGCTAGGGTGAAAGCACTACTACAGATTTGGCGACCATACCAGGTCGATCCGACAGGATCCCTGGGTTTTATTTCTGCATTCTAGTTTTATTTTCCCTAGTTTAGTTTTCTTGCAAATCTAGATTACATCTATCTTTTACTACATTTTTATTTACTATCGATCCTTCTTAAGGCCAAACTGAGCCCATTTGGCCATAGTACAGGTTAGTGTCAGCCGGATCTGACTTAGGTTCAAGAAATTCCCACCTTTCGGAGAAGGTCTCTCTTATCGGGCTAAAAGGCGCGACTAGGTCGCTCATTCAGGCCCAAAAGGTGCGACCAGGTCACTCATTTAGGCCCAAAAGGTTGGACTTCACCCCAGAAGCCAGACCGCTTCTATCTGCAGTTTCTTAGCGACCCCCTCCCCTATTTTGGGGAAAATTTGGCAACCCCCTCACATGTTTTGGGGAAAATTTGGCGACCCCCTTGCCTATTTTGGGGAAAATTTGGTGACCCCTGTTGACCAGAATATTTCACCTCCTACAGATAGCAAGGTGTTCCGCTGGTCTGAATGGTTCAAAGCTAGAACAAATAGATCACATAGGCTAATAAATCTCCCTAGACGTTGTAGATATCTGGAATACAAGGATTTGATAGTTCACCTATGTACGTGCAAAAGAGTTCAACACGAAACAAATCAAAGAAACCAGAATATGATCTACTTATATATGCTAGTGACTAAGGAATCTAGCAATATATATCTGAAATCAATCATCAACAGTATATATGGGATAGAAAATCAACTTGCATTAGAAATATGAAGAAGTTTACAACCAAGCCTTAGTGTTGACATGCATCTCCATGAAACCAGCTCTTCATCCCCAAAATCTCTGACTCTAGGTCTCTATGCTCTCTCCAAATGATCTTGGGCCAAGAATCAATCCAACAGCATAACAATACCTTCAAAGTTCTCCCTTCAACCATGGCTATGAGCTCATATTTATAGGGCTTTAATGGATAGAGATGGTTGAGAAATTAGTGGGTGAGGTGGCCTCTAAGATCCTGGGATGAGGGATCTCGAGCTCAACCAACCCACAATAGTATGGATAAGGCAGTACATGAGGCTTATCATTTAGAATCCTCGATAAACATCTCTTTTTCCATTTTTACCTAGGCTACCGCACTTCTCCTTCTATGACAGAGCGGTTCTAGTAATAACCGCCTATGGACTAAGGGTGACAGGCGGTGGCATCGTTTGTGGACAACTGATGAAAAGCAGTGCAAAGAGGGGTATCACTCCTGGATAAAGGGGCATGAGTGGTGCTAGGAATTTGTATAATAGACTGATAAAAAACCATTTATTCTTCACTCCAGAAGCTAGGATTCAAGGCAAGTAGGTATGTCAAAGGTCTTATCACATGATGGTGACAGGATTTTGGTATAACAAGATGCCCCCCAAAGCATGAGTCTTAGAGTGACACGATAAATGAGAGCTTTGAGAACAAGTCATTTCCAGGAGATGAAAATGTTGGCTCGATCGGAGTATGCAGTCAAGTAGGCATCTGTACTACATCAGTATGTTGACTCATAGACACAAGTAACCAAACTCATAGCTATAGACCAATACAAGGCAGATCTATGAGTGGAATAAACAAGCATGGCTACTAGAATACAGCATAGATCCATGTGATAGAGGACTCAAACTTGGACATAGATACCAGACATACAACATATATCTATGTCATACATATGCAAATTTGAGCATAGCCATGACCATACAAATGTGGATCCATGCTAGATATACAAAACTTCATCGCAACCTGGGAGAAAGAAATGAGCGCTTTTAAACAAATGCCCAGGGTCTTCGTCTCATCTTCCACAAAGTATGATTCTATCCATGTGATTACAATGATCTGAAGTTGAACATGGTAGAAACCACTTGATTACTGGCCAATGATGTGAACCGTTAACAAGTGTGAGGGAGATCACCATTAATGTCAATGATTCCCAAGGTACTCTAGTACAATCTACTGAGTGCGAATAGATGTCCTAATGTCGAACACCCAGTCGATTCTATCGATCAAAGGTCAATGATGTGAACCTATGTCGAGAGTGAGAGAATCTATCATTAAGGCATACCGATCTCAAGGTACTAAATATTGTTTCTAAGACTATTTCCCGGATGCTGAGTTGATGTCGATGGGAATAGTCTCGTCGAAGGAGGGCCATGATGAGTCCCACATCGATGACACAAAACTCAGAACATAGTTCTGGAATGATGTGAATGTAGTAACCATATGACTGACTCAAAGATACTGACACAAAGACTGTGAAGAAAGCAGAGGTAAAACTTCTTTAGATCCCCTTTGAACATCGGGCGGCATGACAAAATGACTTGGCAGCATCTAGACAGGACAGATACATAATGCAATAGTGGACAATGCATTCTTTTAAAAGACTCAAAGGATTGACATGACTCATCAAAGTGGATTGTCACAGAGATTAGCTGAAAACCCAATTGACTGACATGATTGTGCAGACAAGTGCCATGTTCAAAGGTAATGACAAACAACTGCCATTATTTACAAAATGATTCCCTTCCCATTTCCCCCATCATGATTGATGAGTGCCTCTTTTCAGTTTTATGAGTTCAAAGAGGGTAACAAACACTCAATATAGCTTGTTAGAAGACAAGTCCAGTTTCATATGTTTTACGAACCTAAGAGAGGATGGGTTTGTTCCCAAAATGGGTCTCTTAATGTTTAATTTAACGAGTCCACTGAAAGAAAACTCAGTATCGTTCATGTTTAGAGAGTCTAAATGAATACAGAAGAAGACTCCATGGGGGTCCTTTTCTGTATGATTTAGTCTCTAAGGCCTGAAAAAGTATAAAATCATACCTTAGAGAACTCTTCCAGTCATGATTGGCTAGAGTGTTACTTTCTCGTAAATAGTCCTATCCAAACCAAGAAAGAGATAACCTACCATCGGATGGAGGACTCTTCAAATACTTTAATGAGCGTGAAGAAGATAAGATCCCTCGACAATCTTTTCGTATTTAGGGAGCCTGAAAAGGGTTTAAAGAGAAATTGATTAACATTTTTCATGTTTGAACCCAGAGCAGGAAAAATTAATAAACTAAGCTCAAACCACTTTTCATGTTTCAACCAGAGCACAAAAAATGAAAAGTAAGCTCAACACCATCTTACTATTTTTAACGAGCTTGAAGATCAGTTGAAAGAATGCTCAGGGATTGGTTTCATATTTACGCAAGCTTGAAACCAATAGGTAATTTTTTCTTGAAAAAACCCATTAACATGATATACATAGGTTGGAATCTTGCCCCCATCATGATTTCTAGTGAAGCTTACACCTAGCATGGTTGCTAGTGGTTCGACATGCCCCCAAGATTCATTTCATTTAACATCGATTCTTCTTCCATACCCAACCTAAAAACCTGGTTACTAATGTGAAAATTTTCACCAGGGGGGTAGGAAGAATGAGATACGGGAAGGTGAAAAGAAGGTTCAAGTATTAACACTAAAGTGAAGACTCAATTCAAGGGAAGGGGATATGTTTCATTTTTACACAAGCTTGAAACAGAAGGTAACTATGCTTGGAACATGGTTTCATTTTTATGCAAGCTTGAAACCAAAAGGTAAAATATGCTTAAGGATATCCATTTCATTTTTTAACGAGCTCGACATAGAATGGGAACTTTGCTTAGGAAAAACTGACATGATGGTCAGGTGCTATTTCATTTTTTAACGAGCTTGACATAGAATGGGAACTTTTCTCAAAACATGGTTTCATTTTTATGCAAGCTTGAAACCAAAAGCATAAACTATGCTTAAGGAGTGGTTTTATTTTTTGACGAGCTTAAAACCAAAAGTAAACTATGCTCTAGACATGGTTTCATTTTTATGCAAGCTTGAAACCAAAAGCATAAACTATGCTTAAGGAGTGGTTTTATTTTTTAATGAGCTTGAAACCACAGGGTAAACTATGCTCTGGACATGGTTTCATTTTTATTCAAGCTTGAAACCAAAAGCGTCAACTATGCTTGAGTGGTTTTACTTTTTAACGAGCTTGAAACCAAAAGTAAACTATGCTCTAGACATGGTTTCATTTTTATGCAAGCTTGAAACCAAACGCGTAAACTATGCTTAAGGAGTGGTTTTATTTTTTAACGAGCTTGAAACCACAAGGTAAACTATGCTCTAGACATGGTTTCGTTTTTATGCAAGCTTGAAACCAAAAGCGTAAACTATGCTTAAGGAGTGGTTTTATTTTTTAACGAGCTTGAAACCACAAGGTAAACTATGCTCTAAAACATGCTCCTACCCAACATGATATCTAGAGGTTGGTAGGTTTCCCCCATTTCATAAAAGCTAGTGGCTTAGCTCTAGTATGAGGTCCAGAGGCTCGAGTCATGCCCCCCATTTTACCTATGATGGGAAGAAGCTAACTAGAAGAAGGGGAAGGAACCACAAGAACATGCAGCACATTTAGGGCAGTTTGATTACTAGTAGTAATGCGATGGTCAGGTGTAACAAAGGAAAGCTGATCAATGGTCACAATCTTCCCATCATGGGGATAATACATAACTCTAAAGAGTGTGGACAAAATAGCCTTCATGGCATAAACATAATCACGTCCAAGGAGCAGATTGAAATCTAACGGACCTTGGACCACCATAACATCAATACAGATAGTTTTCCTGCCTAATGTAATAGGTAAATAAGGAAGGGTCCCTAAAGGTGAGGTAGGCCTATGATTAAAAGCCAGCATCTAATCGGTGGCTGGAACAAGCTGAGGAGAACCTAAAGCTTTCCAAGCAGTTGAGGATAGAATACTAACAGAATCCCCTTCGTCAACAATAGTGCGAAGTATCTGCCTAGCAGTAACATTCACAACTATATAGAAAGGAACACTCGAATGTATATGAGACTCTGTTAGGTTACTCCATTCAAAGGAAATAGCCTCACTACTTGGAGAGGGTTCTGTCGAAATAGACAAAATTTCCTCTTGTCGAGAACAATCAGAACGAAGCATAAAAACTTCAGCAGGTTTTAGTTCATTCTCTACTGGAAGAGAAGAACAAGATGAATATTTGGTCAAAATGACTACTTCAGTCTTAACGCTCTCCAATGAAAGAGTGGGATCGGGTGGAGATGGTTCCAACTCGACCACTTTAACTTCACTCTCCAAAGGAAGAGTGGGATCAACCACAGATAAATCTGAATCGACCACTTGGTCAACTAGTGGGGGATCGAGGGATAATTTACTATCACTTGTTGGAATCACCTGTTGATGATTAATAATATTTTCCAACCAAAGTGAAGCTCCATCCATGCTTGGGTAAAGAAAAGTACGATGCATAGCCTTGCATATCAAACAAGGATACAAGACTTTACACTTACGACCTTTTACCAATGGGTCACTGGTTGAGGGAGTATCATCAACATGATGATCAGAGGTTGATGACATAGACGGTTTGTATCTTTTAGACCACTCTTATTGTACATGGGAGAGACCGAAACACTCCTTAAGAAGGTGGTCCTTCTTGCAAAGCTTACAAGGGAACTTAGGTTTTCTGAGTGTTCTCTTAGAATGAGCACCATCAAGAGCAGATAGTTGCTTCTTTTTCTCTATCTTATCCTTCTTCTTTTTACTCTTCCCTTTCTTCTTCTTCTTATCCACATGACTACCAACCATAGAGATTTGGTCAAGAGAAGAAGAAGAAAGAGATGAAGCCACAACCGGTGAAGAAGGAGAATGATTAGGTTGAGTTCGATCCTCTCCTGGAGGAGAGGTGACATTTGAGACATTAGGTGTAACAGGAATTACTGGATTAAACAGCCAAATCGGTAATCCTATAGTTAATCTAGGAAGATTTAGAGTGGCAATAAAGGGAGGACCAATACCTTCACTTGGAGGGAATACAAAAGGTACACCTTAGAAAGGGATCTCTTTATTGGTAGTTCTAGATGAGGATTCCATATTTAAACTCTCTAATAACCCCATAACTACCATGCACAAGCAAGTACTACTCAAACTAAAAGCAACAAGAAAACATGTGAAAGGAGTGGATAAGAGTTAGGAACCTCACAGGACAGGACAAAAGGATAATTCAGATGGTTTGAGGATTCCTAAAAGGGTCTCTCGATATACACAATGTACGAGGGAGCTCAAATCAGTAGTAGTGTTGTATAATGCATAATCGTACACAAGGGGCCTTTCGATATACAATCGAGTACATGAAGTACCTTTCTATATACCTCAAGGATACGTGAAAGGTCGTTCGATATACTGACGGTACGTGGAAGAACCACGCGAGTCCCGGGATGTAATGTAGACAAATAATAATAGCTACTACACTTAACAAGGCTCGAACACGTCTCTAACTTATCACTCAAATTGCTAAAAGTTGTGACCTAGTACTACCGTTAATTTTATTTTGTGCGTTTAGGTGGAACCATGGAGTGAAAACTTGAATTTAAATAAGATGCATACTGATCTATATGATAGTGAAAGTTTTCCTCTTCAATGAAATTCTACCTAAGAGAGGGAGAGAGATTTAATTTTCTTCCCAAAAATGCACACCCAAATGCAAATGCAATTCTACCTTTCCAAACAAAAAGTAAAATATCAATGCACCCCAAACAATCTTCAAAGCAAATAAGAAAGAGATCTAGAGAACATATAACATAAATCAAAATGTTTCCTATCTTTTCATGTTTGAAAAAGAAGCATAAAAACTTCAAGGAAAGATGATTTCACTAACATTTCCAAACAAATCTAACTCTAATGCATGCAAAGATGAAAATAGATATTTCTTCTCAATGAAAGTAAGATATAGAATTTCAAACAATCATGCACAAAACAAGAAGAAAATCATTCAACAAGCTTGCGGATAAAGCAAAAGAGAGGGAAAACTAAAAGTTCTCTTTGAAACAGACAAGGAAACGAAGAGCCAATATTTCCTACCAAGAACTAAAAAAATCAGCATGAAAAAGGAAACGAGAATCACCCCAAGCAAAGAAAGACTCAAAACAACATGGATCACTCATGCATTCCAAGTCCAAAACAAACCAAAGCCTACACATGAAAATGAAAGGTATATTTCCAATTCCAATGAATAATATCTACAAAAAATAGAAAGAGGTTTCAAGCAAAGAAAATAATGCCAAATCTAATGCAAGAAACACAAACTCTCTTTGAATGTAGAAAGAAAACAACAATCAAAGCGACTGCAGAATACACAATTCATTTTCATCAAAAAGTAACCCAAAAAACACACAAAAATCAAAATACAAAGTCTGGAACAGGGCCTACCTGGCACTGCTCAAATGAAGCTGCTGACATGCAGTTTTGAGGCAGAACCGCTTATTGCTCACTGGATTCAGGAAGTGGCACTGCTTGTAGCTAACAGAACATGTGTGGTTCCCTGTAAAAGTACAAAACACAAGGAGAACGAGAAATCAAGTCAAAAAAAGACTATATCAAGGCAAATATTGTTGAATTGAGTATGGAAACAGAGCATAAAAGACCAAAATGACTTAGATCTAAACAAATCTAGAAATTTCAAACCCAAATAATGCAAGTTGGAAAGCATATCTGATTGAAAAGAGTTGAATAAAATAAAGCTTGGATTCAAACAAGAGTTGTGTACTGAGGACGATCAGAACAACTGAATACAACTACTCCCCAACAGAGTCGCCAGATTTGTTGACCGAAATATTTCACCTCCTGTGGACAGCAAGGTGTTCCACTGGTTTTAATGGTTCAGTTCCAGAACAAATAGATGACAGAGGCTGATAACTCTCCCTAGACATTGTAGATATCTGGAATACAAGGATTTGATAGTTCACCTGTGTACCTGGAAAAGAGTTCAACACGAAATGAATCAAAGAAACCAGAATATGATCTAGTAATCTATGCTAGTGACTAAGGAATCTAGCAATATATATATGAAATCAAACATCAACAATATATATGGGACAGAAAATCAAATTTCATTAGAAATATGAAGAATTTTACAACCAATCCTTAGCGTCGACATGCATCTCCATGAAACCAGCTCTTCATCCCCAAAAGTTCCGACTCTAGGTCTCTATGCTCTCTCCAAATGATGTTGGGCCAAGAATCAATCCAACGGTATAACAATACCTTCAATGTTCTCCCCTCAACCATGGCTATGAGCTCATATTTATAGGGCTTTAATGGATAGAGATGGTTGAGAAATTAGTGGGTGAGGTGGCCTCTAAGATCCTAGGATGAGGGATCTCGAGTTTAACCAACCCACAACAGTAGGGATAAGGAAGTACATGAGTCTTATCATCTAGAAGCCTTGAGAAAATTCTATTTTTCCCTTTTTACTTAGGGTACCGCGCTTCTCCTTCTATGACAAAGAAATTCTAGTAATAACCGCCTATGGACCAAGGGTGACAGGAAGTAGCACCGCTTGTGGACAACCAATGAAAAGTGGTGCGAATAGGGGTACCGCTCCTGGATAAAGGGGCATGAGCAGTGCTGGGAATTTGTATGATAGACCGATAAAAGACCATTTAGTCTTCACTCCATAAGCTGGGATTCAGGGCAAGTAGGTACGTCAAAGGTCTTATCACATGATGGTGACAGGATTTTGATATAAAAACCCCCTCACCACATTTTCCCCAAAAAGAGCGATCTATCTCGCAAATTCATATTTTTAAAGATTGGGGACTGTTAGAGTTTTATCATTCAAGATAGCATTATGATATTAGGATCTTTAACTAAGAGAATAACATGCACAACAATAAAACACAGTAGACAAGAGACATAAAGAATTTTTCTTAGGGAAACCAAAAAGGAGAAAACCCCACAACTTCTTGAGGGATAGAATCAACACCAAAAGTAAAACCTAAAAACATAAATATGGTCTCCCGATAGCAGTAGTCTCTCTCTTTGATCCCAGCAACTTCTCTCTCACTGATACACCCCAATGAGTGAGTGTGTGTATTATAAATAGAGAGATTCACTCTCTATTTATATTCTTTCGTTCACTTGAAACCCACTCCAACATGTCAGCCTCACTTAACAATTACTTACTAGAGCCAACATCTCTAGGAGTGTCTAATAACCCTAGTGCCCCACAACTTGTGGGGAATTTTCCTCCTCTGACCAAGAAGGAGGTTCATCCTTAACACAATGGTGGGGACTATTGCCCCAAATTACAATGACTCTCCTAGGGTCAACTTCTCTAGGATAATATAATAACCCAGGGCCCCACAACTATGGGGACTTTAACCGTTAACCAATAGGAGGGTTACCCATAATGACATGACATGTCTTGTTTACTTTATAGAACCTCTTGATAGGAACATCAAGGCATGACATGACTCAAATACATTACAGATAGATCCTGGAATAAACATCGGGGTATAATACATAAGATATACAGATGAATACATTCTGAAGTTACTAATACATCAACACTCCCTCTTAACATGGAAGGTATTCTTTCGACATAATTTATCAGCACAAGTATTCTTCTATGTATCATCTGGATCATCATTGAGTTCTTGTCATCTTCATCTTCAAATCATCTTCACCTTCAAGTCATCTTCATCTGGATCTGGATCATCACTGGATCTGGATCATCATCACTGGATCTAGATCATCACTCGATCTGGATCATCATGACTATATTTGGATCATCACTTGATCTGGATCATCATCACTGGATCTAGAACATCACTGGATTTGGATCATCATCATTGGATTTGGATCATCACTCGATCTGGATCATCATCACTGGATCTAGATCATCACTCGATCTGGATCATCATCACTGGATTTGGATCATCACTAGATTTGGATCATCATCACTGGATTTGGATCATCACTTGATCTGGATCATCACTCCTATATCATCACTACTATATCATCATCACGGTGCTATGTCATGATTCTTCTCATCATAGGAAGTTCTATAGAGTTAGCCCTTCTTCATGCTGGTTGTAGGCCTAGCCTCCATGTAGGTCTTCTTTAGTGCTTATATCTAACATCGAGTCAGAATGGCCCTCCTAGCACTTACATCTGACCATGAGAGGAACACATCCAACACCATGTCAGAAAGGCATGCCCAACACTCACATCTGATCATGTAGGAACCAATCCTATAATCACATCAGAAAGGCCCAACACTCACACTCACTAGCATGATAGGACACAACTACTATCATCTGTGAAAAGGATCAACACTTACAACCATCAGCATGATAGGACACAACTACTATCATCTGTGGAAAGGCATAGCACTCACATCCACAAGCATGATAGGACAAACCTATTATCATATGTGGAAAGGCTCAGCACTTACATCCACCAGCATGGTAGGTCACACCTACTACCATATGTGGAAAGGCACAACACTTACAATCACCAGCATGGTAGGACACAATTACTACCATCTGTGAAAAGGCACAACACTTACATCTGACCATGGAAGAAACTTAGTCCTCTAACCATGTCAAAAGGGCACTCATTCCCAGAATGAGGGTTCCTGGTAACTGACTAGGTGCCTCCATTCTCCTAGAGAATGGAAACATTCTGTATATCTAATCAAGTGGGAACACATCCCTCAATCACATCAGAATGGCCATGCACTCATATCTGATCATGTGAGAACACATCCCATAGTCATATCGGAACGACCCTCGGTCCCAGAATGAGCTTTCCTGGTAACTAACCAGTTACCTCCATTCAAAGAATGGAAACAATCGTTATATCTGATCAAGTGGGAACACATCCCTCAATCACATCAGAATGGCCATGCTATCACATCTGATCATGTAAGACTGCATCTTACAGTCATATCAGAAAGGCCCTTAGTCCTAGATTGAGTATTCCTGGTAACTGACCAGGAACCTCCATTCCAATAATGGAAATAGCCCTTATATCTGATCATGTAGGAACCAATCCTACAGTCATATTAGAATGGCTCAGCACTCATATCTGACATGGAAGGAACCAATTCTCTTACCATGATAGAATGGATCAGCCCTTACATCTGACCATGAAAGGAACCAATCCTTTCACCATGTCAGAATGGCTCATGGACTCATCACTTCCCATTGGAAGGAACCTCAATCTAGAGAACACTAAGCTTCTACCTGAATTACTCAAACTTCACTTTGGCCAATGGATTCGTCAACACATTAGCTATATGTTCATTTGTAGCAACATACTAGAGCTTCACTGCTCCCCTCTGCACCATATCCTTGATATAGTGATACTTGATCTCGATATGCTTCGACTTGTCATGGAACACCGGGTTCTTTGACAACTTCACACAACTCTGGTTGTCACAATATATACAAGTAGCATCCAACTGGAGATCAAATAAATCAGATAGTAGCTTCCTCAGCCATACTACCTCACAACTAGCTGAGCAAGTTGTGACATACTTTGTTTTAGCTGTACTCAGTGCCACACAGGATTTCTTCCTACTACACCAAGAGATCACACCTGATCCCATACTGAAGCAACACCCTGAAGTGCTCTTCCTATCGATGGCACTACCTGCCCAATTTGAATCAACATAACCCTCCAAGTTAATCTTCTAATTCACCTCATACTTGAGCCCATAATCAACTGTACCCCTCAGGTACCTCAGAATATGCTTTGCAGCAATCAAGTGAACATGTCTTGGATCTATCAGGAACTAGCTCAAAGTGTTCACAGCAAAGCAAATATCTAGTCTTGTGTTTCCAAGGTACATCAAGGCACAAATCATCTGATGATACATCATGGCATCAACTGTCTCTGATGAAGCATCACTCAATAGATTCATGTTTGATGTTGTAGGTGTGGTCATGGCCTTGCAGTCCATCATCCCAAACCTCTTCAGGATCTCTACTACATACTTCCCTTGTCCAAAGAATATTCTCCCACACCTCCATGCCTAGTAAATAGTGCATCGACACATAACAAGAGCATCACTAGTATTCCGCCTTCAACCTTGAAAAAAAGGTTGGAATCTGATTTACTCTCAGTAAAACCTAGAGTCATTGGTAATCTATCCATCCTATCATACCATGTCGAACCTCTCGATATTCTGTAATTACTGCCTCTGGGGTGGATCATCATACTCCCTCTATCTTCCATACTCTATGCACTAAAACATTCTATACCGGAGTGACAAGTAGCTTCCTATGCTACTAATATTCTATGTATCCATCTAGTGTATAGACATTGATATTCAACCTTGTACCAAAGGTTAATATCTTCATCAAGCTCATCATGTATGTGTTTCAACTCCCACTGGCTGCAAATGTCTCTTTGTAGTCTATGCCTTCTTTTCGTGAGAAGCCTTGCGCTACGAATCTTTCCTTGTATCCCACGATGTTTCCATCCACTGCATGATGGAACTACAAAATTTCCTTCATGTATCAATACTGCGTCCTTGACATCATTCTTCTTAAACTAGTCTTCCCTTTCTTCTTGGTTACTTCTTCATATCTAGAAGGTTTTGCATCAATGATGTCGTTGTATTCTTCATCTTGAACTGTCGTCACTTGTTCTTCGGAACAAGTCTCATCCTTCTTTGCTTGTAGGTGACTTTACGCGATCTTTCCTACAAGTCAAATGCATTTGTATGGTTAGAAACATTTCATAAGGCATATTCATAATGGCAAATTCTTATGCATAAATAATTGGATCATGCAACTATTTTATCCAATACAACATTCATCCATATCTCACAGAAACTTTCTAGATGCCTTCCATCTCTACCTAGACAACATTGAGATTGTGCACTAATCCAATATTTCAGCAAAGAGGTTTCATTCTAGATAAGTAGCAATGGAGAGTTGTACAGCACCATGAGTTAGTTACCCATCACATGCATATTATTAGTATACTTTCATTAATGCAAACATTCTATCATGCATAATACATCAACTGAATATAAACAAATGCATAATAAAACAATATTATGAAATGACAATTGAATACTTATCTCTATTTGTTTCATGGGTAGACTCCTTCTTGAGCCTTCATCTTTATTGTCTTCTTCATTCATAATAGCATCATTTCTTATCCAAATGCTAAGGTGGATAAGAGGTTCTTCAAGAGTTGAGAACTTCATATTCCTCATAATTTGAGGTATCTTCTTTTTATGGTGAGAGCTTCATCTTCAATTGCTCCCATCTTCTCTTCTCTTATTATGAGCCGAGCTTCTTCTTCTTCCTAGATTCTGCTGAAAGTAATCACTTCCTTCTAGCACACATTCCTTGAATGAATGAATCCCATGATCCCGGGAGGCCATTCAAGGTGGCTATCATCACTTTTGCATTCTTCACTTCTTCTTTTACCGCTTCAATTTGTTCTTTGATTTGAGAGACCCTTGTAAAGTATGACTGTATGGTCTCTACATTTTGGATGTTCACATTCTTCAACTAGTTTCTCAAAGTAATAGTCTGATTTATGTTCTTCCCTTCAAATATCTTGTTCAAGGATTCAAACATCTCCGGTGTCTTTAGGGAAGACACTTGTGGTATAAGGTGATCCATGATTAAATCAGCAATGATCTTCTTGGCCTTGACCAAGTTCTTCTGGTGTAAGGCTTTTAGCCTCATCTCCCTCTGGAACAGGAACCTCTCTACTGATGTAGGTGTCCAATTCATTTTCTTCATAGAGATCAAATACATCCTGTTATACACCTGAATGGCACCTCTCCGTCCGAGTGCTGATATCCCTCATGTTGGCACACAAAAGGACACTTATGGATTGAGGTTGCCCATATTCACTATACCTTGGCTTATGATGAAGTACATTCCCTATATACCTAGCTGGTTACTTTTCCATTTTTCCATGTTGAGTTTTATTCGTGACTCTCTGTATTGACAACTCGCGCATCATTCGCGAGTCTACTATACAGCAAGTCGCGAATCCTTGTATTCGCGGGTTTCTCTTCTATATAGTTGTGAATCATTCATGGGTTGCTCTAATATAGACCCACGAATGGTTTCCTCAACATTAAAACATAAAACCACACGCTAATGGAAGATTAGTTTACTCATTTAACTTAATATTCTTAACTACCACAACCTCCCTAACCTTAGAGAACTACCTCATTTCATCCATATAAATAGAGGCCTTGGGGAGGGTGTTGGATAGTCATACTTGGAGAGCAAAGTTATGCTGGTGGATTGTCTACAGAAATATTTGGAGCAGAGAAACTCAGAGTCCTTTGGTGACAGAGGAGTCCTTGTTTAGACATTGGGTTGTAACCTAAATTCTTTCCATTATTGTTAATAAAGATATTACTTCTTCCATATGTGTTTCATATCTTGTAGATTGGTAAATGCTTACATTTCAATATAATATATGATTTGCCTAACCTGCATCTATATATATGAATAATCTTGTATCTAGAAGAGTGTTTATTAACAGGTGAAGGAGGAACTATCCTGGAGACTTTGGAAGTGGATCAGAGACGGAGAAGATAGCAAGGATCAGCCTTCGTTTAATACAAGTAAGTCCTTCTACTTTCCTATTTCCTATTCTGTGCTTTTAGAGTCAAACTGTCTGCAAGTAATGAGTATGTTGGTAACCCCCCAGACCTAGGTTATTAGGTGAATTATCCTGTACAACACATCCATTCTTGGAAGTTATCAACTTCACCAAGATTATCATCAAGCTGATGTGATAGATCACTTTGAAATGAGAACCTCAAATGCAAATAGCAAAAGATTAGATCTTACCAATTTGAGGTGATCGTCCTGGTTTCGAAGTTGGATGATCTAGGGCTTGTCAGAGAAACCCCAATTTTCAAAACTTGGAATATTTTAGATCTAATTGGATAGAAAAATAGATATCTTCAAGTTGATATGTCCAAAACAGTGGAGGAAAGATCCCGAAACAGGAAGCCCTAGTTTTCCAATTTCTTATGTAGAAATTCCTATTACTGCTTTTGTGGTATCTCCAAAATTACTACTCCTCTATGTCTGAAAATTTTCACTGAGGTATCCTCGCATGTCCCTATCCCAAAACCATAGGTTTCATCAGAATTGGTTTCACCAATTGTAAATTATGATCATTTTCCCAAGGTGACCTGTTACAGGACTGTTCAACACAGTGAAGTTGTACAGACTATCACATGTCACTGTTTCATCTTCTAGGTCTGAAGCTCATAAAACATAAGTTACAGTATATTCCCTTTCTAGAACATCTTCATAAATTTAATTTGGAACTTTGTAGCCCAAGATATAGAAATTCTCCCCAGGTGTCCTGTTTAGGGATGAATCCTGGAAGAGGCTAGAACCCTAACTTGGAGGGATCATATCTCCTAGAATATAGCGAATCTAAGTCTAAATTTTGGATAAAGCGTAAACAAGGATTTTATATTTGACCTTTGAACATTTCAACTCCCGATCCTTCTCCAATCACAAGATATAGCGAATGTACCAAAACTTATCATTTTTAGTATTTAGATCTTACCAATTTGAGGTGACCATCCTGGTTCCGAAGCTGGCTGATCTAGGGTTCGAGGTAAAACTAGGGTTTGAATTTCCTAGAGTTTCACCCAACCAAAAAGATTGACCCGGGTCTCTAAAATTCAATTTTCATGAGGAGATAAATCCTATTTCAGGCTCACTAAAAAATTACTCTTCTGCAAGAAGCCCTAATTTCTCGCACCAAAAACTGAAAATGTCTGGAATCGAATTCGGCTTCGACAGAAAGATGCACCCTTCAATGGAGATTCAACCTAGCATACTTTTTCTAATGGATTATGGAGAGAGACCCAAAAAGTAAGAATACCTAGCTTTTGCAGCTGCACAATGTCTTCTTCTTAGGTTAGCTCTGATACCATGTTAGATTTTTATCATTCAAGCTAGCATTATGATCTTAGGATCTTTAACTAAGAGAATAACATGGACAGAAATAAAAAACAAGAGACAAGAGATAGAAAGAATTTTCCTTGGGGAAACCATAAAGAATAAAATACTGCAACTTCCTCAGAGATAGAATCAGCACCAAAAGTAAAACCCAAAAACATAAAGATGATCTCCCAACAGCAGTAGTCTCTCTCTCCGATCCCAGCAACTTATCTCTCACTCATACACCCCAATGAGTGAGTTTGTGTATTATAATAGAGAGCCTGACTCTCTATTTATATTCTTTCATTCACTTGAAACCCACTCCAACATGTCAGCCTCACTTAACAATTACTTACTAGATTTGACATCTCTAGGAGTGTCTAATAACCCTAGTTCCCCACAACTTGTGGGGACTTTGCCTCCTTCGACCAACAAAGAGGTTTATTATGAACACAATGGTGGGGACTATTGCCCCAAATTACAATGACTCACCTAGGTTCGACTTCTCTAGGATAGTCTAATAACCCTAGGGCCCCACAACTACGTGGAATTTAACCCTTGACCAATAGCAGGGTTACCCACAATGACTTGACATGATTTTTTTATATTATAGAACCTGCCGATAGTAACATAGGGGCATGACATGACTCAAATACATTACAGAAACATCCTGAAATAAACATCGGGGTACCATACATAATATATATGGATGAATACATTTCGAAGTTACAAATACATCAACAGGGACTGTTAGTGCGGCTCAGTCACCTTTGTCCATCAAATCGGTGTCTATTTCCTTTGAGTATCTATTCATTTTATTATAGCATGTGTAAACCAATGTTAAATTGAATGGATAATTTATTAATGAATCTGTTTAAATCTTCAATAAAAAAATTACTGTAGGTTTCAATTCTTAAGTTGAAATTAACATCTTGCCTAGCCCTTCCTACTCTACCCATTCATCACCCTTCGGGGTATTCTAGGATACGATGAAGGGTGAAGCTCATATAGTAATAGGCACTTCACTTTTCATTTTTCTAAACCACTAAAAAGGGTGACCTGGAAGGTAGAGGGGGTGGTAGGCCTAGGGGGCCTCACGGCGTTCGCATCCTCCCTGTTGACCAACCTTGCATCCGGAGGGTGGCCCAAGGATCTAAAAATGGGCTTAGTCTCATTCTTTTGAGAGCCCAGTACCCTTTCTTGGTTGAAGAGAAATAAAAGTGTAAGGAAGTCACCTATTCAGGTTCAGATTCAGATTCAGGTATGGCATGCATTCAAGTTTTTGTTTACAATTTACTACTATGCTAAAGAATCTGTTCACCTCATAAGTTCTACAACAAAACATTAGAGGAAATTTGGGGTCTAAAATGGGCCTTATAAGAAAACATGCCAACAATAAATTTTGTGAGTTGGAATTCAAGAACCAATAGAATTTCAATAAAATTAGTCAACCATAATGGTTGAATTGGCATATTTTTCATAAAAGAAAACTACTTTCTTTGTTTGTATTTTTGACATATCTCCCTGTGTTTTTACTCAAATTTCAAGAGGGAGAGCTCATTGGATGCGGAATTTATTTATGCATCCAACAAGTACCCACACTGCATACTTTTGATGGACTTCGCTACCCCAAAAATAAGAAATACCTAAAAAAACGTGATGATGATGTCATCATCATGTTTTTTTAGGTATTTATTATTTTTAGGGTAGCTGGGTCTATCAAAAGTATGTAGTATGGGAACTCATTGGATGCAGAATTAAATTCCACATCCAATGATCTCTCCTACTCAGAATTTGAGTAAAAACACAAGGATCTATGTTGAAAATATGAACAAAAAAGTAGTTTTTTTCATTCTTCCTCCAAAATTAATAACTATTATTTTATTATTTTAACTATTATTTTATTATTTTCCTTAGGAGGACCATTTTAGACCTCAAATTTCCTCTAATGTCTCTATGGAATATTCATAAACCATACAAGCAACCACTAAATGTAACAGAATGAAAAAAAACATTCACACAAACCATACCACATAAAACAACCAAACTCAGTTCATGACGCTGATCTAGCCATTAAAATTTATAATTTACACTGATTGAACCATCTATAGTATTTGAGGACATAATTCCCTGAATTCCTTAACTGTGGGAAGTACTTTGGCTCAGCCTAGAAACTCATTGTGAAGAGTACCACGAGAACCCCAAAGTAGCTGGCTGCTGAGAGGAATTGCCAAGTGAAATGGGAAACAACCCCCACCGATTGACTAACACTCCTGTGAGGAAAAATACAAGCAATGTCTTCTTGAAGTCTTGGTGGCCGAGTGACCACTTGAAGCCAATAGGAATCCATATTCCTCACACATGAGAGGTGATCCACCACAGTTTGGGTCCTTGAACCAACACCATTGAGACCATTCTCGATGACCCTCTATACCATCAAAAGGCCACACAACCTCTGATTCAGACTCAAAATCATACCAATCTGAGCCAGACCTTCATACTGCACCATCTAGCCGCATGGCTGGTGCAAACTCGGATCCATTTTATGGCTTAGTGATTGGTAGTGGACCCATGTCCACACCCCACACCACCACCAACACCCCTGTTGGTGGCCCTAGCATGGTTATGCAAACTGTCATAAACCAGTTACCACCCCCCATATTGACCAGTTAAGTTGTCCCACCTGTAACACATGGGTTCATTGTCCCTTCCACCCACACTGTCTGACTTGGCATGACTGGGGGCAGTGGTCCTTCCAGCTACACTACCCCTCTTGTCACACATGGGGGCAGTGGCCCTTCCACCCACACAGTTCTATTTACCACACTTGGGGGTAGTGGCTTGTCCATAATGGTGCCATAAGTACCCCCAGTTATGTAGGTGCATCATGTCCCTGCAAACCCCACCACCATTCCTGCCCCATATCACATCAACCTTGGATCAAACCTTCCTTTCATGGCACATCTCAACCTGCTTGACTTGGCTTAGTTAACAAATGACCCTATCCACCATCAAAAATTTTGGCCTCCTATTCCAACCAAACTTCCCTCAGACATTCCCAAGTTTGAAGGGAAGGCAAGGGAGTTCCCCCAAAACCACATCATGATGTTTCACCTATGGTGCTCATCAAATAGCATTGTAGATGATTTGATCAGGCTCAGACTGTTCCAACACCCCCTCACAGGTGCTACAACCAAGTGGTACATTGAGTTACCACAAGCCAAGTACCTGGATTTTAACTCGACTTTCATGTTCCTGGAATATTTCCAACTCCCTGTTAGATATGATGAGGGGGTGGAGATATTGCTATCTTACCACCAGAATACTGTGACCCACATAACTGACCACATCCATGAGTGGCCACGACATCGTAGTTTGTGCAAGATTAATCTTGATGATTAGATCTTCATAGATTGGTTCCTAAAAACTTTGCTACCACCTATAGCAAAGGACCTCGCATCCGAACATCCCCAATCCAAAGAGGAGGCCATATTGAAA
The DNA here is from genome assembly GCA_001517045.1 of Pseudotsuga menziesii. Lineage (NCBI taxonomy): Eukaryota > Viridiplantae > Streptophyta > Pinopsida > Pinales > Pinaceae > Pseudotsuga > Pseudotsuga menziesii. The sequence goes on along the minus strand of LPNX011037872.1, from coordinate 863,641 downwards.
GCCCAGTAGTTTGATGTGATCTATGAACAGTCTGGATACCTTTACACTATCATTCCAGACACTCCCCATGCAGGAACCTCATACCAGGATTCATTGGGGGCATCCCATGCTGCAGATGGCATCATCAGTTTTGTCTCTCACCAACCACAGCACCGTCCGACACCACCTACAATACCACCACAACTAAGAAACACCCCTAGTGTTGCCTACCAAAACCAAACATTGGACTATGCAAGAATGATATCCCAGTCCGAATCCACAACTTCTTACGCACATCATGTGCCACCGTAGTAGGCCCATGTATTATCTTGGTTGACACAGCAATACATGGGATAGATGCCCACATTTGTCGCACTAACACCCCCCCAAGTCTACTATGCACCAACAGTGCAAGCTGTTGAAGCCCCTACCCCTGCTCCACCTACTCCATTGGGATAGGTGTTTGCACATCAAAACCGTCCCAACCAGCCAGCTCCTAATAACCAACAAGGGAAATCCTAGAATAACCGACCCCAAAACTAAGGAAACAATCAACCACAGGGAGGTGGTCAACAACCAAATCCTCCCAACAATGCTGGGGTGAACCAGCCAGCCCAAAATCCTCAACGACCAAATGCACCGAGATGTAATGCTCCATTGCATACAAACCAACCATGCACACTATGTGAGGTCTATGAGAACTACATATATGAGTGTCCCTTCATGGGCCGCGATAAGCAGGCTATTAGGAACAAGGTTCAACATGCCACCAATACAACAAACCAAGCCCAACCCAACTAGGAACCACCAGGACCTCCTCCTATGGTGCTCTAGAACCCATTACCATTCCAAGGACTGGTGGAAACTGCACCCCCTCCCCAACCCAATCCCAACACCCCGAGGGCACCTCCGACGGAAGAAATAGGTGTTCACCACTTGCTAGCTATGACAACTAAAGAGGTCAATTTACAGACCAGCCAAAATCATTACGAAACCAACACCGGACTCGTTGACACATCAACAGCATCTACGTCCAAAATAGCCAATGCACCTCTTCAGTTAACCCCTTTTCCTCCATGCCCCCCCATATGACGGGTTTCCAACAATTCCATGGCTAGAGCTGCTATCAGCTACAACATCATGGATGATTTGGCCCAAACACCTACCACCATGTCCACTCTTGAGGTACTCAAAACTTTCCCAACACAAAAGAAAGCCTTACTAGCCGCCCTTGGTGTTGTAGATACCTCTGACTCCAAGTTGATCACATTCGACATGGTGAATGGAGAACCATGAATTCCATCAACCATTGCCTTCCAAATCTCGGTGTCTATCTAGAATTTGGTCATGCACTGGTGCATAATGGATGATGGGTATACACGTGTGTAATGTCTACCATAGTATGGCAGAATCTTGGATCTCCAATTCTACAACCATCATCTACTGCTCTATGGGCTTATGATGGTCATCCAGCTAAAGCCCAATGAATCCTCCCTCATGTCCCCATCACATTGGCCAGGAAAAAAGTATTGGTTGACATAGAGGTTGTCAATGCTCAGTTAGACTATAACCTTCTCCTCGAAAGAACTTATATGTACGGAATGACAGCCGTATTATCAACTATTTTCCATCTCATGATGTTCCCCCATGAAGGGAAAATCGTGATGGTTGACCAATTGACTTATCACGATCTGCAAGGGATAATGACACCCATCAATTTTATCCCTACAATTAATGCCATTGATCCACAAGTTCTAACCGCACTCGTCAATGTTATCCCTGTGGTCAACACCATGGTTGACAACATACCAGTGTCCCCATTGTTGAATGTGGGCCCTGGGTTGTTTTTCGATACCACCATGATGGCTCCTTTCCCCTTATTTTCACCACTGCTAACACCAAATGAGACTATGGATTTGTGCATGCTCTCATCCAGCACTGCTGCACCAAACATCAACCGCAGTCATAGCCCCAACCGCAACCACAACACCATCCGTAGCTGCAACATCATCAGCAGTCACAGCATCATTAGCAGCGATAGCATCATCAGTAGCCCCAGCCTCATTCATAGCCACAACATTATGCGCAACCATCACCACAACCTCATCCCCATATGCAACTATTAGGGAGTTATCTGGGCTCCTCCCCAGTCCACGCAAATCCCTTCCTCTTTCCCCTGCCTAGTGTCATGAGCAAGCCAATAATGGCTACCTTAAACTTACCCAATTTTACATTGAGAATTCTCATGTGGTACCTTGATCCATTGACCCAACCACCAATGCCCCAGATAGTCTTAACCCCTATGTAGCCCATTGCAATCGAATCTCATCCTCCACCCGGCTTGCAAAAACCAACCACCACACCCGCACCCGCACCACCCCACCCAAAAAGGGCTAGGGGAAAAAACACGAAAGCTACCGCTGAACCACAACAGATCCCTCCTTGCACCGCTTATGAAGAATAGGGCCATCCAGCTCAAAACTACCCTGAGATTCCCATAATCTGCGTGTATTTGGATGCCATGGATACAACAAAAAACCTCCCCATGGTTGAAATTCCAAGCGAGCCAATAGTGAGAAACAAGTCATTGAGAACAAACCATGCTTACGCCCTCTACGAATTGTATGGACACTATTCTCACTACTTCCATGATTTTTCTGAGTTCCAAATGACTCTTTCCAACCTTCGACAACATTATCTTGAATCTGAGATCACTCTGATTGAAGAAGTTCACCCCCCACCTCCTTCTTCGGACACCATGTCCATTTACATGATGTCCAGTTCTACTGACCCTCTTGTCTCCACCATCAATGATGGTCCATCATACCTATCTCTTTGTTGCTTCCACAATGATGAGGAGATACTTGAATCATTCACCACCCCAGAATACCCATGGGATGACATGCACCATCACTAGTTCTTCTTCCCCAAAGAACTTGTGTCGTTGTATGACCAGTTTTCTATGGAAACCAAAGAATTCATCCATGGGAAAGTTGACTGGTTCAAAAATCCCATTTCAGCAATAGATGCCTTTGAAGAAGGGAACATGGCCAACATCTTGCCAACCATCAAAATCAACATCTCAACCAATCCTGAGGTTGTTGAAGAAATCATGTTGGGGGCATTCTGCTCCCTGGAAGAAGTCGCTTCCTACAAAGTTCTCTTCCAAGAATTCTATGACATATTTTCCTGGTCTTAGAATGAAATTCCCAGGTTGGATCTGTCCATCGTGGAACACCACATTGACATATGGCCCAGTGTGGCCCTCATGCACCAAGAGCAATGGCCCATCCATCCTTCCAAATCTGCCGTAGTCAACGCCGAAATTGAGAAGTTGCACATAGTTGGCTTCATTTACCCCATCGCGTACACCACTTGGGTTTCTAATCCTGTTCCCGTGAATAAAAAATAGGGTACCATCCACATTTGCACAGAATATGGTGATCTAAATGGGGCATGTCCCAAATACAACTTCCCAACGCCCTTCATCGATTAGATTATCGATGCATGCACCGAACATGAGGTATTTTCCTTCATGGACAACTTTTCTGGATATAACCAAATTTAGATCCAGAAACAAGATCATTACAAGACTACATTCACAACCCCATCGGGCACATTTGCCTATCAAGTAATGCCCTTTGGTTTGAATAATTCTAGAGTCACCTTCCAGTGTGCCATGACATATTTTTTTCATGACCTAATCCATATCATATTGGTCTACCTAGATGATCCTACTGCTCGATCATCAAAATGAGCACAACATATAGACGACTTGCAGAAAGTCTTTTTACGTTGCCGCAAGTACAAAATTTGCCTAAATCCCCTAAAGTGTATTTTTTGTGTCCCAGTAGGCCATCTACTTGGGTTCATCGTATCTCACAAGGGGATAATGGTAGACCCCCTAAAAGTTTAGGCTATCCTTGATCTCCCTTCACCAAAAACTCAGCACCAACTACAGATCCTCCAAGGCAAGGCCAACTTCCTTTGTCGCTTTGTACCAGAGTATGCAACAAAATCCCACGGATTCATTCACCTGCTCCACACAAAAATTCCCTTTGTTTTGGATCACTAAGCATAGGAATCATTTGATGCACTCAAGCAAGCGCTCACCTCTGCACCATTACTCTCAGCACCAAACTTCATCCTCTGTGTGTCAGCCTCGGAGAATGTCATTGTCCGAGTCTTGGTCCAAGAAGACAATGCTCGCCATGAGCACATGATTTATTATGTCAGCTAAAGACTAAGAGGTCTCCCATTATGATATTCACCTGAAGAGAAATTGTCCCTTGCCATCATCTTCTCGATTCAGAAGTTGTGCCACTAGATCATTGCAAACCATACTCATGTAGTGGCTAATTCAAACCAAATGCGGTACCTCTTAAGCCGTTGCCTTCGACAAGGTCGTGTGGCTAAGTGGGTAGTCGTCCTCCAGGAATTCGACTTCGAATTCATTTCACCAAAAATAACAAAGGCACTTGCACTGGCTGCGCTCATGACCAATCTGCCCCCATTAACCATGTCATCACCACCCAAGGATGACCTTCCTGATGATTTCCTATTCATCATATCCATGGAGGACCCATGGTATGGGGACATCCTTCTATATTTACAAACACAGAAGTTTGCAGCGCAGTTAAACCATGAGGACAGGCGATTCATTTGACATCAATCCATTCGCCACTTGTTGATTGCAGATGTTATATATCGTCGAGGCATTGATACCATCCTACATCGTTTCCTCACCCGTGACGAGGCCAAGACCATCCTCAATGACTGTCATAGTGGAGCCTGTGGTGGCCACCTTTTAGGTCTAGCAACCACCTAGAAGATTCTAGGTGCTGACTACTTCTAGCCTTCCATCTTCACTGATTGCATAGAGGCAGTCAAGCATTATCGCAGCTATTAGCTCTTTTCCCCAAAGGCAAGAGCCCCTCTTAATCATTACACCCCGTAGTCATATTTGGTCCCTTCTGTAAATGGGAAATCAACTTCATGACAATCAACCCTACCTCATCCAACGGTCATAAATACATCATTATGGTAGTTGATTACTTCACTAAGTGGCCGAAGCCATGCCCACATTTGATTGCAAAAGCGAAACAGTGGCACGCTTCTTTTTCAACCATGTTATTTCATGATTTGGTGTTCCTAAACAGTTGGTCTTAGACCATGGTAAACACTTTGAAGACTCTATCTGGACTGAGCTATCAACCATGTTGAAATTCAAACACTAGTACTCATATTCCTATTACCCCCAGAGAAATGACCAAGTTGAAGGCTTGAAGCAGTAAAAAAAATCATCAAAAAATGCTCCAAAGGATGGTAGGAAACCATAAAACCAACCGGAATCAACATGTTGTTCTCTGCCCTATGGGATTATTGCACGTCAACAAAAACCGCAACTAGTTTCACCCCTTTCTACCTAGTACATGGTGTTGAATCAATACTCATAGAGTGCCAGATCCCATCCCTCCACCTCACAATAGAACTCCTCCCTGATACTTCTTCTTTGGAAGAATGACTCCTCCAACTTGAGAAAACCATAGAAGACTATTGAGCTTCCCTCCATGCCATTGAAGCAGCAAAAACACGGTCAAAGGCCCACTATGGCTCCCATGTCCACCCTCGCACCTTCAACGAAGATGATATGGTTTTAGTCTACAACCAACCCAATGACAAGTTGGGAAAAGGAAATTTTGAGTCAATGTGGTATGGCCCATACGTCATCTACCATTTCCTCAAAAAAGGGGCATACACCCTTATTGACTCTGATGGAAAACTCTTGGAGAGCCTACGTAACGGGCTCTACCTCAAGAGATTTTACACTTAACATCATCAATGAGTTGCTTCAATTTATTTTCTTGTTTTTCAACTTTTTTTTCCACAAGTCAAGGGCAGCACCATTTGTTGCTAATCCAAAGTCACCCGAAACTTGTTCGAGACACCTCTCACAACCCCAGGCCCAAATTTTCACCCTCTATATCCTTATGAGACCATCGTCTCATGTTTAACAAGTAATTTTCAGGACCACTTCCCAGAAGTTACCTCAATTTATGAGCCACAACATTGTGAATGTAAGTGTCTCCAGACCTGTACTTGCATCACACTTGCCTTCTTCCACTCATGCGGATTCCCGGGCCACCGCCCGAAAGGCACATCATTTTTATTTTTAACACATAGATGTCTACTCCATCCACCACATCTTATGTGGATATCCATACCATTGTCAAGAGGATGGATCATTTCCTTTGCATTCATTTGGCATATAACTACCTATGGACTTGTACTCACATCACATGTATTCAAGTCTATCCATCACAACTCACACACAGTTCTCTTGACCTCTGTCTAAGAGCCGCCTCAGTTTGCATGCCTCTACCAAACTGACTCACGTGCCTCTGTCATGATCTATCCCATGCATGTATTGGTATGTTTAAGAGCCACCTGCTCCATCCATACTACACGGATGACCTTTGGACCATTGTCCACTGTCTTGACATAGGAGCATCATCAGTTCCTCTTTGATCGATTGACCATACTAGAGTTTCTTTTAAGCTCTTTTCTGACTCCTAAAAGAATGAAAAGATGGCCAAGCGTAGCTACTTCCTTTCTAGCTCGTTAAAGTATAGGGAAGGGCATCTACATCATCTCGATTATCTCCTTTTGTGAACTATGTAGAACATCAAATGAAAAGGACCACCTTGGGATATTCAAGCCAATACCATTCCCCTCTGCATTTTTTTATGCTTTCTTGGGCAGAGGGGATGAAATTTATGAAAGATATCACCTTGGGTTGTCGTTAAGCTCTTTTCTATCCTTTTCATCAAAAAAATATTGTCGACCAAACTTGGTTTTGTTCATGATTGTAAAATTATCTGAATGACCATCCAGTCAGTATAGGTTTAACCTTTTTTAGCCTGACTGGACTACCAACGGTAAAGAAGTCTCTCATCCCCTAAAGGATGGGAAAGCTCTCCTATGTATACTTTTATCCTTTTTCAGGCATAAGAGACTACTAACCCCCCACTGGAGTCTTATTCATGCTTTCACACTCTCTAAAATTGAAATCACCATTGAGCATTTACTTTCTCGGGCTCACCAAAAATCCACTAGATCACACCACAACGGTGTCTTTAGACACCACCCCACAGATAATAGTTTGGCAGCATTCCCACTTTGGGTCTCCTTTGTTCAGATTAATCTGCAATGTGTCTTCCTTGGATCCCATCAATACCAAAAGTATCTACCTCCCCAAAGCATTTCCCATATGTAGTGACATTCCCGGTATTATAGCTATCATCCCTTTCCCATGAGTCAGTTTCATTTGCTTCCTTGTCCACCCTTCTGTCTGTTACCACCTAAGTTGTACTTAGTGGTTTTTTATCAAGTGAGCCTAGTGAACTGGACAACGATAACTTGTTCGGACTTCAAAGAAC
>LPNX011037872.1:672008-856068 GCA_001517045.1 Pseudotsuga menziesii | reverse complement strand
AAGAGCACCATGTAAACCCATGGACCCACTATTTCCTAGTTTTGAGTGATTTTCCATCACTCAGGTTAGAAAGCCCCAAAAATCAATTATTGATTATTTTAGTTAATAAATTGATGAATAATGGAGCAAATCCAAAAACATAGATCAGTGGATTCTCAGCCGATTTGATTGAAATCAGTCAGATCTGAAGCAGATTGACTGGATCTGCCATTTTTCTTAACTGAAGGAGGTGATCAAATCAAATCCAGAGTTGATCTTCAGCATCCTTTATGGGGAATTTTGCCCTCCCTCTCTCCTCAACACGTTTTGGCTCATTTGGATGAATTTTGGTGGATGTTTCAGTCAACAGGTTGAGGTGTCATTCAGATCAGCTCTCCGATTGACAATTGTACTCAGTGAGACTCAGATCTGGCTCAGTTAGACACAGATCAGGCATTGATGGACTCTCCATCAGCATATTTGGTCTATCTCATTGGGATTTGTGCCCCCCTGGGCTGGATGGCCTGTATTTTGTATATATCCTGCTTGAGGCTCCTTCTTCCAAGCTAGTTAGAGTTGGACTGAAGGGATTTCCATTGTAACTGTGTACTGATCTTCATTTGTTGAAATAAAGCGAAGCTTTAAAGGATCAATTGTGGAGTACCTTTCATGTGTGGATTGTCATTGTCATGCTGCATTCGAGGTGAAACTGCTATTTTTTCAATTTTTTGCACTTAACTATTGCCTTTCTAAATGGTTGTTGAGATTATAAGGATAGATCATTGTAAGTAATCTTACTTACTTCTATTTTCTGCATATGTTTGAATGATTTAATACCTGTATGTTAAATAAGATTATTTGCATGTTGTATCATCCCCTTCTCATATGTATCTTCAGATTTGATAGTTATGTTTGCAGGAGTTGTTTTGTAGCTTACAGGTTTGCCATGACTGGAAGATCTATGGTTTAGGTTTGACTCCATTGATTTCTAGCAGATATTTCTAAGATCGTTCCCCTTGGTGCTTCACTACCAAGTTTTCTCTGCAGATCTACTTCAACAACAAGCACATTTCTTCCCCTTTCTCTCCTTTAAAAAATCTTAAATTTTCCTCAAACTGGTTAGTTTAAAGGTTTCTTATTACTCTGATCTATCTCATTAAGAAAAATAAACATATATCTAATTATTAATATCCCTTCTGAATTCTAGATCTTAGTTTTGTTTTGCACATAAAGTTCAATTTCAAGAGATCTAGCTAAAATTACCATATTGTCGCAAGCATTTTTAGTGAAAATTTGTAGCTTGCTGTTAAGGTAGTTTCATTTGATGTACAATAAAATTTAATATTCTGCAATATCAGTGCATATTTAATTGGCTGCACAAACAGCAATCCAAGATCCCAAGGAAATATTGCTTTCCTTGGTTCCTTTTTCGCCTGTTTAGCTAGTTTTAACTTCATTTTTTTTTAGATAAGCTAGACTGATCCAAAGGTAATATTAAAGTTCTTTTGGGTGTTTTTTATTCTAACATGCTCATTTTATTTCATCAGGTCTGACAAAAAATAAAGGAAGCTTCTGTCTGAAGTGGCCTCAGGAGCGTTCAAATCCCCCCAGGGGCCTCCCTTTTCACTAAAACCTTAAAATTTTTGCAAAGTTGTAAGATCTTGGTTTCAGCCTATATAAGGACCAAGAAATTTCTGATAATTTCAGTTCACTGATGTTGTAACCAATAATAAATAAAATTATTTTTGGAATAGGCTCTTTCGAGCCCATTCCCCATCCCCCCTGGGGGGGTTTGAGTCGGTGTCCTTTTCGTCGCTTTCTGCTTATTTATTTTTTAAACTAGAATTGATCTAATATACAGGGTAGTATACTTTATTTCATTATCAATATCATAATCCATATTTTACATTTCAAATTAAATCATAATACTTACCCCATGACTTCCCAATTGACCCGAAAGGGGAAAGAGATTCATGGTAGGATTAATTAGAAAACCAGAATTGTGTATTTGTTTTATTTTTCATCTTTTATTTATCAGAAATTTTAAAATTAACCCCTCCTCGATTCCCATATTGAGATCCACTTGGATCAAAAGAGGTTCCTGGAGGGTTTTCCTTTTAAACAAGAACACTCTAAAACTTACTAAAATTGACAAGACTCCAGTGTGTATGCTCTGCACTTGGCTGCGGTTCGTCCGATCAGTCAAGCTTTATCAAAATAACTTGGGTGACTAGTATAATTAGGACTCACTTTCCCCAACTGACAAACCATCAGGTGAAAATCCAACACCTAGATCAAACCTTTACGGTGGCAAAATACCCAAAGGAAGCGGGAACTTCTGAAAAGTCATAACCTTGGGGCGCCGATCTCTATCACACACTAATGGGTGCATTACAAGCAATAGCCCCAGAGACTCCATTTCAACTCACATATTCCTTGTGGGTAGCCGTGAAGGTTTTGTTTTGGACATACTCCAAGTACTCTCGGGTATATCTGGATACCCCCCTTAGCCTAATTTTAATCAACTCACACTTCAAATTTAACTTAAAACATACCAAGAGGCAATCACAAAACATTCACTCCAAGCACATGCAAGCATATTGATTCTATTTTTGACTCCATTCTAAGGCACTGTTTATTTTCTTGATTTATATAAATATTGTGTCTCAACATTGTGCTTTCGTGTGTTCATCTTTTATATCTTGCCATCTTTGGATTATCTATAGTTAAATTGCAAAACTCCTAAGCAACTCATTCAATTTAAACATCACAACACTAAGTAATTGTCCTTAGTAACTTAATAGGGTCTACCCCCCTTGGCTTTGTTAGGATTTGAGCCTAAACAGAGGAGTCAAGAACAAGGTGACAGCCTTGACTCGAGACTTTCCCCCAAGGACACACCGAGTGGCTTCAAGTTTTTTGCCACGTGAACCAGGTGTGTGAAAAGGTGGCAACACTTTTTGGCGCCGTTGCCGGGGATAAATATTTTTATTCCCAAGTACGACTTTTGTTTTCTTTATTTTTTGTTTTTTCTTTGTTTGATGAATGCTTAGAGTAGATCTTTAATTTTCATCTGGCGACTCCACTGACCTTTTTCTAGTTTTATTTTTACAAAGAAAAGCAAAAAATATTTTTTGTGAAAAGATTTATAAAGGCTTATTTTTCTTTTTCACATGGCGACTCCATTGAAGGGATAAAACCATGTTATCTCATAAACTTGTGAAGTTTTGTTGTGTGTAGATGAGCCCATGTGACATGTTAAAACCTTTAAAGCTCATCACTTGATAGCTCCACCTTTTAAGTACAAGGTTTAATCGTTATATCAAATGCATACTATTAATTTTTGATATGGATGAATTAAAGGAGAAGTATGGTGCCCCGTTAACCGGAAGGTTTCAGCCTATCGATTTCTCAAACATCCCCGGTTTTCCTAACTATTGTAATGGTTTTGGGGATGCATATAACTGCCTTTCGACATTTCATGGAGATTATGGTGACTTGGCTATCTGGCATGTCAAATCTTTCCTTCAGTTGATTGTTGACTTCAATGTTCTTCATGAAGACAATATGATGGAAATGTTTGCTAGTACTTTTTGGGGCGAGGCCGGTTGGTGGTTCTATCAAGGCCTTCCTGATAAATGTGTAACTTATTTTCCTAGCTTCCTTTGGATGTTTTTAGAGTAGTGGCATGATGGTAGGGGTAGTATGAATGGTTTTAAAAAGTTCCTTGAAAAGATCTGTACCTTCTACCTATCTGGGATAGAGTATCACACATAAACATATGATGGACCTTTTTCCACAATACAAAGTATTGAAGACTTGGAATCACTTCTTGAACATTTAAGTGAAGAGGAGGTTCATGATACTCCCATAAAAAATCATCATGGTAGCTATTTAAGAAAAGAAGAAATTAAGCATCTTCTTAAATAATATGAGGTACCTCCCAATGCACAGTGATATTCTAAGGAAGGGAAAATCCAAGATGATCATATTGAAGAGCTTCAGGACGAGCCCATAATGGAACACATTGTTGAAGACTCTCCTCATGTCACCATAGATGAAGACATTGAAGATTTGGTGTATTCTCAAGTGTGTTGCAATGCTGATACCTTTCCAGAAATCCCTCTAGAGAAATCCACAGAGCAACACATACCAAGTGATCCCATTGAATATGTCCAAAAGGTCTCCTTGACTGGAGATCCTTTTCATGATATCATAACAGAAGCCTATAAAGAAACTTATGATAAGATCAGTATGGTGTGTGATGACACTAGACCTTATTCTCCACATATCGATGAAGGTTTGGAAATTTTATCACCTTGTGACAATTTATATAAAGAAGATTGTTATGAATACAAGGAGGACATGGATAAGCAGGATCATGATGCCATGGATGAAGAGTCCCCCACATATGACATGGATGGGAGTGATGACTATTGGAATTTCATAGATAATCCGACTTGTGAAAATATTATGGAGAATCCCATCCATGATATGTCCGACAATGGGAGTGTCTATTCAAAAATTTGTGGAAGTCCAATCTACGATACATCCATAGAGGGAAGCACAGATTTGGATGCCTGGGAAAACCTTAGTATGGAAGAGGAGCATTCATATTTTTCACGTGATCATTCAAAGTCATACCATGTAGAGCCACACAAGGGTATTAGTAATGAAGACATTGAGAAACAGTATTGTGAAAAGTCAGATGTAATGCAGTCAGTGGAAAATCAGTCTCAGCCATCTTTTCCGCATATAGAGGTTCCTTATGATTTGGAGCTACTTGGGGCTTGTGCAACAAGTTATCATTTGATAAGCCCCGATGATCAGTATGATGATGTAGTCAGTCTACCTCATCGTCTTGATTGCTATATCAGTCCTATCCAGTCATGGATAGAAGCAGTCTGCATGAGCACATACAAGTTTGGGAAGAAATTTCATGACACTATTCATGCCTATGATCTCCGGTCCATCCCACCCATCCTAAATTATCATGTAGGTTTGCATTTTCTGAATAAGGTATCCTTACTTTGGCTGGTAACCAAAGACAAGGAAAAAAAAAATTATGTTAATAAAATGCTTAGGTGGTTACATTGGATTTCTGATTACACTTAACCCTTTTTATATCATGCTTAGAGTAGGAAAATAAGCTCCTTGAAAAAGAGCATTTACTTTCTGCATTTCTACTTAGCTATAATAAAACTTTGCTTCCTTTAGTTAGTTACATTTATTTTGTTTAAATAAATCAGCTTAATGGTTCATTTGGTTTTTTATAAAACTTGTGCTACTGAGGTTTTTCTTGTCAAGTTGAGATGTTTTTATAGGGTATATAAACGAGATATTATGGTGTTCTCATATCCTCTCCTTGCCTTAAAGATCAGATCGAGCACACATCCCGCAGTTGGAGCCAGAATGTTACCACCTAAGTTGTACTTAGTGGTTTTTTATCAAGTGAGCCTAGTGAACTGGACAAGGATAACTTGTTCGGACTTCAGAGAACCTTCAGTCTTGCTTCTGGGAAGTGCTTGTTGTACTATATCACATGTTCATACCCCATGGGGGAATTGTAATAAATGTTCTATCATGATAGTGTCTATAAAATAATCAGTATATTAGATTTCATTTGTCAATCCGATCAGCCCAGGGTGTTTTTTCCCTTGGTTATTATTGGTTGTTGAACAAACGACTGATAATTTCTGATTTTTTCACTCCATACCTCCAAAGTTGGGGTGGTCGGCTTGGAATTTATGCCTATTGAGGTTATTAGAGTCTATGTGTCAATGCATAAGCATGCTAGACATCATTTTTGAGTCATATGAACATGTCTAAGTCTCCCTAGGTGTTTTTCAATTTTTCAATTTTTTTGTTTTTTTAGTGTTTTTTATTAAAATTTAATTTTTCCAAAACTTAGGCTATTTCTTAATAGTTTAATTCGAAAAATTGATTTTGTAATAAAAGTGGGCCAAATAATCAGTTTCAGTCATGTAGGTGCTCATTTTCAAGCTAAGAGCACCATGTAAACCCATGGACCCACTATTTCCTAGTTTTGAGTGATTTTCCATCACTCGGGTCAGAAAGCCCCAAAAATAAATTATTGATTATTTTAATTAATAAATTGATGAATAATAGAGCAAATCCAAAATCATAGATCAGTGGATTCTCAGCCGATTTGATTGAAATCAGTCAGTTCTGAAGCAGATTGACTAGATCTTACAAATCCTTGACTAAAGGAGGTGATCAAATCAGATCCAGAGTTGATCTTTAGCATCCTTTATGGGGAATTTCGCCCTCCCTCTCTCCTCAACATGTTTTGGCTCATCTGGAAGAGTTTTGGTGGATGTTTCAGTCAACAGGTTGAGGTGTCAGTTAGATTAGCTCTCCGATTGACAGTTGCACTTAGTGAGACTCACATCTGGCTCAGTTAGACACAGATCAGGCATTGATGGACTCTCCATCAGCATATTTGGTCTATCTCCTTGGGATTTTCACCCCCCCTGGGCTGGATGGCTTGTATTTTGTATATATCCTACTTGAGGCTCCCTCTTCCAAGCTAGTTAGAGCTGGATTGAAGGGCTTACCATTGTAACTGTGTACTGATATTCATTTGTTGAAATAAAGTGAAGCCTTGGAGGCTCAATTGTGGAGTACCTTTCATGTGTGGATTGTCATTGTCATGCTGCATTCGAGGTGAAACTGCTATTTTTTCAATTTTTTGCACTTAACTATTGTCTTCCTGAATGGTTGTTGAGATCATAAGGATAGATCATTATAAGTAAGCTGACTTAATTCTATTTGATGCATATGTTTGAATGAGTTAATACATGTATGTTAAATAAGATTATTTGCATGCTGTATCATCCCCTTCTCATATGTATCTTCAGATTTGATAGTTCTGTTTGCAGGAGTTGTTTTGTAGCTTACAGGTTTTTCGTGACTGGAAGATATATGGTTCAGGTTTGATTTCATTTATTTCTAGCATATATTGCTAATATCGTGCCCCTCGGTGCTTCACTACCAAGTTTTCTCTGCAGATCTACTTCAACAACAAGCACCTTTCTTCCCCTTTCTCTCCTTTAAAAAATATTAATTTTTCCTCAAACTGGTTACTTTAAAGGTTTCTTATTACTCTGATATATACCATTAAGAAAAATACACATAGATATAATTAGTAATATACCTTCCAAATTCTATATCTTAGTTTTGTTTTGCACATAAAGTTCAATTTCAAGAGATCTAGCTAAAATTACCATATTGTCGCAAGCATTTTTAGTGAAAATTTGTAGCTTGCTGTTAAGGTAGTTTCATTTGCTGTATGATAAAATTTAATATTCTACAATATCAGTGCATATTTAATTGTATGCACAAACGGAAATCCAAGATCCCAAGGAAAGATTGCTTTCCTTGGTTCCTTTTTCGCCTGTTTAGCTAGTTTTAACTTCATTTTTTTTAGATAAGGTAGACTGATCCAAAGGTACTCTTAAATTTTTTTTGGGTGTTTGTTATTCTAACATTATGGCTGTATTTTATTAGTTTTGACAGAAAATAAAGGAAGCTTCTATCCGAAGTGGCCTCATGAGCGTTCAAATCCCCCCAGGGGTCTCCCTTTTCACTAAAATCTTAAAATTTTTGCATAGTTGTAAGATCTTGGTTTCAGCCTGTATAAGGAACAATAATTTTCTGATAATTTCAGTTCACTAATGTTGTAACCAATAATAAATAAATTTATTTTTGGAATAGGCTCTTTCGAACCCATTCCCCATCCCCCTTGGGGGGATTTGCTTCGGTGTCCTTTTCGTCGCTTTCTGTTTATTTATTTTTTAAACTAGAATTGATATAATCTTTAGGGTAGTATAATTTATTTCATTTTTAATATCATACTCCATATTTTACATTTCAAATTAAATCATAATACTTACCCCACGACATCCCGATTGACCCGAAAGGGGAAAGAGATTCATGGTAGGATTAATTAGAAAACCAGAATTGTGTATTTGTTTTATTTTTCATCTTTTATTTATCAGAAATTTTAAAATTAACCCCTCCTCGATTCCCTGATTGAGATCCACTTGGATCGAAAGAGGTTCCTGGAGGGTTTTCCTTTTAAACAAGAACACGCAGTTTAAAACTTACTAAAATTGACAAGACTCCAGTGTGTATGCTCTGCACTTGGCTGTGGTTCATCCGATCAGTCAAGCTATATCAAAAGCACTTGGGTGACTAGTGTAATTATGACTCACTTTCCCCAATTGACAAACCATCAGGTGAAAATCCAACAACTAGATCAAACCTTTACAGTGGCAAAATACCCAAAGGAAGCAGGAACTTCTGAAAAGTGACCTCGGGGCGCCGATCTCTGTCACACCCTAATGGGTGCGTTATGAACAATAGCCCCATAGACTCCATTTCAGCCCACATATTCCTTGTGGGTAGCCGTGAAGGTTTAGTTTTTGACATACTCCAAGTACTCTCAGGTATATCTGGAGTCCCCCCTTAGCTTGATTTTAATCAACTCACACTTCAAATTTAACTTAAAACATACCAAGAGGCAATCGCAAAACATTCACTCTAAGCACATGCAAGCATATTGATTCTATTTTTGACTCCATTCTAAGGCACTGGTTATTTCCTTGCTTTATATAAATATTGTGTCTCAGCATTGTGCTTTCGTGTGTTCATCTTTGATATCGTGCCATATTTGGATTATCTATAGTTAAATTGCAAAAATCCTAAGCAACTCATTCAATTTAAACATCAAAACACTAAGTAATTATCCTTAGTAACTTTATAGGGTCTACCCCCCTTGGCTTCGTTAGGAGTTGAGCCTAAACGGAGGAATCAAGAACAAGGTGACAACCTTGACTTGAGACTTTCCCCCAAGGACACACCGAGTGGCTTGAAGATTTCTGCCACATGACCTAGGTGTGTGAAAATGCGGCAACACTGTCATGCTCTAAACAAAGGAAGTTTGAGTCTATTACACTCCCTCTGCCCTTGGTCAACTCCTTCCCTCCCCCCCTCATTCAGTGGGCCAGTCCTCAGATTGTCTCACACCTTTTGGTTATCTCCCTCATGCTTCTAGTCAAGGAAACACCATTGCCTTAACCAGGGGCAGGTCTCCCTCTATCAATGACAAATCATGTATTCCAGAGGATAGATCTAGAGGTCCCTGTATCCTAGTTTCATTAACCTCATTGATGAGTTCCTTGGACCACTTGAGAGGAGTCCTTAGTGCCTCTGAGGATGGTTGTTTCTCATGTGCTCCACTCCAGCTACATCATCGCACAGTTGAGATTTGTATAGGGTATTGGTCTGTGCAGTATTTGGTCAAAGACCCCAGATGTCACCTGAATCTAGCACATTAATGAGTCTATTTGAGGGACCCCAACAGGTTCATGTCCCTTCTTATTTTTGGGTTGCATTGGAGATAGTGTTCAAAATCCTCAACAGCACTTCTATATAGATTTATGATTGGTGCAACATACTTGTACCACAAAGACTCTGAATCTCCATCAGTAAACTATGTACCGTTCCAGATCTAGCAGAACATCAGTCATGAAGATATAGCATTCCATGAGAGTACCATGGGTCCAATGTAGTCATTCTTCAGATCAATATTGTATTCAGTCTCTCATTGAGGCAACCACTATTGTAACAACAGTTGTACATGATCGACTCTTGTATTAAAGAGCTTAGATCACATTATTCTTTTGATATCATTACGAGCATGGGGATGCCTACGTTGTCCATATACATGTCACAAATTATTTGTATCTCACCTATTAATGGGAACCATATTAATACAAAAACCAAAAGCCACCATGCCCCAGCCCAGGAACTTGGAAGCACCACCTCTCCCCAAGAAAATCCTATGATGTCCGTCGACCATATGATGAGATCCTGCCCTCACAAATCAGGGGGCAATCTGTTAACCCAAAAAATACCAGAATGAGCTCTATATGACCTACACCACCTAAAGACATCTACGTACGACCCTCATTTGACCCCATTTGATCCCTACACCCTCAAGAAGGCTTAAAAACCCCTAAAAAGAGCCAAAATAGTTCTCATAGGGGCTAAAACCTCCAAAAAGGGACTAAAACTCCTAAAAGGAGCTTAAAACCCCTAAAAGAGCTAAACATTGAGCGAAAGGGGCTAAAATCCCAAAAAAGGGGCTCAAGCCCCAACCAGGGGCTTAAAACCCTAAAAATATTGAGAAGAACTATAATTAGAGGGCTGGGGGTCACTCTCAAATGACTCCTTCATTCCCTATCGTTATGCTGCCCGTGTGAGTACCTTGAGACCCTTTGCTTCTCAATTCATTCACCCTCCCTCTCGTCCATTCCTCCATTGAGCCATAGCTCCCCATTCCTAAGAGAGGTGCTCTCACAAGCTAGGGCATGGTGGCCAATTACAACCAGAAGGTATACTTGTCTTTTTATGTTTTTGCTTTGGTATATTGTATTTTTCTAACATTATTTGTTTGCAGGTTTATTACTTAACATGCTCTTCCAGGTTTCCATTGATTGCTTACAGGTCTTTTGGTTTTTTAACAGTTGTATGTAGGGTCTTAGAGCTTAACCCTAACCTTGTGTGCAGAGGGGTTTTCCATTTCGTTTTCTGTTTATTTCTTTCCATTCTTCCATTCTTAGAGGAACCCTACCATTCCATGCTATAGACAGAAGGGAGCCATTCCTACTCTGTAGCTAGGGTGAAATCCCTACTACAAGGGTGTTTTGAACACCCCTCGTTGTAACATACAAGGGAAATTTTAAACCCCCCTCGTAGTGACATATGAAGTCAGTTTAAAACCCCCCCTGTAGCTATAATAAATCATAATAAAATATATTTTATTTAAAACATCAATATTGCAATATCATTAAGGCATGAAGGAATCAAACCTTCAACCTCCTACTTGTAAAGTAGGCGCTCTATCATTGAGCTAGAACAATTTAAGAATAGGGGAAAAGGTCAATATTAACACCAAGATTGCATCATTTGTAATTTTAAGAAAATACTAATAATCCCAACATTATTTAGATTGACTCGAGAGACCTAAGAAAGTAGTCTAAATGGATATGACCCTATTTAGATATATGATAACCACTTCAAATCATATGCTAACCACATCAAATCGTATGGCTCTGACCTTCTTTAGTTATATGCTAACCACTTCAAATCCTATGATGTAATCAAGATAATGTAGATGTATGCTTGGAAATTCACATTTAGACTCTAAAACATATAATTATGAATCCAATTGACCTCAAGTTGGCAGTAAAAAAGGAGAATATTATGCCACCCATGTAGACACTCATTTTGCTTGATTATGATCATGCCATTGTACAACACACAAAGTAAAAAAGAATAAATGTGTTTTGCATGTCTATATATTTGAATCTTATGTTGTTTTATGACAAAAAGTTGTATAGAATTTTACCTTTTGTGTAGCGGGATTAAGCTGGGAAGAATAACGGGACTTGTGCAATCAGCTATGGTTAGTTTATCATTGCAGTTATCTATTGTATAAGATGGTTTTATTCATAAATATATCGAATACATAAATCTTGTTTGTCATTATTTATATGCTACTATGATTTGTTTCTAGATGTTTGCTTCATCCTTATTTCAATGATGAAACCCAATAAGGACATAAATGCATCATGTTTCTCATTAATTTTCAGTCAATAGATCCTCTAAGGGGTTACTGTCATGTGCAAGCATAAAATTATCAAACTTCTTTCTCAATCTATAACAAATATCAACCAAAACATGTGTAAATTGTGATCCTTCAAGATGTTCAACATATCTAACATCCCAATTCTTTAAAAATGCCTTGATCAAACCCAAGTCAAAAATATCTCCCTTGGACTACAATCATCTAAGCTCTCGCTCACAACAATGCTCAACCTATTCCATCATTGGAGAGATTCCACTATTGGATGTGGAAATTTGGAGTTCCTAAATGGGACACTGTTGAGAGTGAGTCATGGTTTTATAGTTGGAGAAAGTGGATGAAAGAAAAGTGTAATAACTCTGAACCATGAGAATCATATTTTTTTAAACAAGGGAATATGATGTGGATCATCCATAAATCCTTCCAAATGCCCTGAGTATTCTAGAAGCCCAAAAATAGATACATACAGTTTGAAAAGTGTACCCACTCCCGATTTTAACTCGAAGTTTACACTAAGTTTAACTCGAATTTTATTCTTCCTAAACAAAGCAGACTAGCAACTTAAAAAAACAACTACATAATCACAGATCCATTGCTTTTCTCAAGCACAAATCACAATCAACTCACCCTTGAACCCTCCTGAAAAATATCTCTCATAAGTACCAACCCTACTATACATTTAAATATTCCTAAAAGGTATCAACAAATCACTCTGATACCGTATAGAAATTAAACACTGGATACACAAATCCTGTGCTCTGTAAATTGTTCCTACATGATACACGAACAATCTGAAGTAAGTGCTACTCAAAACAACCACTGTAAATTACACTAAAATATATCAACACAAACAGTTAGAAAATATAATGATAACTCAATTAGGTCACTGTCAACACTTTCTACTTCCTTTATTAATTTTGGACATAAAAAACTGCTACAAAAAAATACCCTTAAACTGCTAACTGCTAGACTCAAGACTCACTTAATGAATCCATACCTATTCCATCTCTCTTATAGTGTTAATAAGGGTATACTAAGATTTACAAGACAGGTTTTCATTTGACTCAAACTCAAAAATAGAAATTTCTTTATCCTAAGTCAAACCCAAAAATAGAATTTACTAAAAACTAAACTCAAACTGAGTCTTTAACTAGAAGACACAAGTGTGCATGCATGCCTCTAATATTAACAAGTGGTGGCACATGCCTTGACTGAGGATAGCTGGTAGGAGCATGCCTATACCATCTCACTCTATAAAACAAGAGCGATTTGCCTCCTCCTTAAGAAATGTAATGCATCCTCTCTAGCATCTATGGTGCTAACGAACTGGTTCCCAGATCTGCTACTGTAGAAGACTATCCAAGGTAGACCTTAATAACACACAATCCCCTTCTCATCCTACACAAATTGTTATTTCCCCTTTTGTACAAGGCCTTGAGGATTCTCCATGCATGGCCTTAATCTATGCTAATGGGTTTACCATGGATTCTATCCATGAATGTATAAAGTGAAAGCATCCCTTGGGTTTAAAAACAATGCACATTTTAATTTTATTGTATTTTTTAATAACTTTGTATTCAAAATAATTGATTTTGTTCTTGGACAGTCATTGATTGTTCTTTGAATAAGACATCGGGTGTTTAGTGTTGAAGGGAGGAGAATACATTCTCACCAATTTTTTGATTTCTTGTTACCTTTTATGCAAGGTATTTCATTACTTGAACCACCACTATCCTGATAACATTTTTCCCTAAACCTTCCATTACTTCAAACATCTTACCACTATAACTTGAACATGTAAATATTAATGAGATAAACATTGATGAACTAATCTTTCATGCCCCCAAAAATTGTAAAGGCTGGTTTGGAAGAATATCTTAAAAGTTTAAAACTATACTTGATTACAATAACCTCGATGATAATTGGCTCAAAATTATAGAATGTAATTTATAAGGATCAAACTTCAAGTACATATGCTTGATCTCTCTATTTCTATCACTCCATCCTAACCTTCTCAAAGGATTGTCTTATGCTATATAGAATATTTACATCATTACAAATTAGTTACAACCATCAATCCTTGATATGTGGATCTCTGATCATTAAAATAGATGGAAAAGTCTTAATAAATACATTCAATGCATACAATAGGAAATGAAATAATAACAAAGATATTGTGATTAGTCACCCAATATTTCATGATTGGAATAATAAAATCATGCATAAGAGTTCAAATATGATATCATTCCATCTAGGTTCGACTATTGAATTGATTGAAGGATGTTGTGGACATGTTGTGGAGGATCATGATCTGAGAGCCAAATTGATAGGAAGAAAACCATATCGATCCATTTTGAAACAAAACCAATATCGTATATCTTAAGATGAAAGGATGGAAATATCTCAACAACTAAGCAATATCCACCTAAAGGAAATTCGGTATTTGAAGCATGTGTTGACTACATTGGAGAATTACCAAAATACATGTAGCTTACTTAGGGTAATACAACCTTTATATGTGGGTTCGTTAGTTGAAGCATGTTCTAGAAATTTTGTATGATTACCAAAATTCATGTAGTGAACTTTTGGTAATTAAAGAGATTTCTTCATTTATGGTAAATTGATATATTTTATTATTTCAGTAATCTCGATAACCTCTATGGTTCTAGTAATTGAAGAACACCTAATAACTTGAGAACATATGATAACTTGAGAAAATCTTGTTGGAATGAAGTTACTGCCAAAACTTATGTAGAGTATACAAAGGGACTACAAAACCCAAATATGCTTAGTTGAAACCAACCTTACTCCAAAATGCATGCCAAAACACAAGAAACCATGCTTTATTATGAATAATTACTGTATTTGGTGTGATGGTGCTCATATTATAAAAATGGTGATTATAATAAAGGAAATGAAAGTGATGGAAAAAATAGGTAAAGGTAAGTAAGAAGGAGTTGTATGACAAGTGCAAAATTGACCAAAACTGATACCCAACAAAGAGGCTATTAAAGCTAAAAGGAACATTGATTGTATGGAAATACTTGAATTCATGGAAAGACGCCGCTTATATGGAAATAACTATTGGTTCACTTCAGCTTGAATATAACAAAATGAGTGTAGGAAATATTATCTATCGTAACCCAAAAGGTGTTTATGTACCAGGTATTAAACCGCCACCTAACACCTTTTCCACTTTTGTACCAAAAGGTCCAGTCCTGCAATTCAACCAAATATAAATTAAATTATAAATGACTAATGCTTAGAAGGAAGTACCGAAGAATACATAAAGTTAATTCTTATTAACCTTCACTGTACTGATAGTTAAATATGAAATGTTAGTTCTTAGCTTTCCAGAAGTCTTTAACGATATCTATGAAAATCTAACTATAAAATTTACAATCTCAAACCAACAGATGGAGGATATGGCATTCACAAAACTTATCCAAAACAAATTCAAAGCTATAGTTTATTCTAATTAGCCAAGTTTATCACTATGAAAACCAAGAGGATATTACAAACCCACCTAAGATAATGAATGCAGTTTAATAGAAGATAGTACCCCATGTTGAATTAATAATTTTATTGTATTACATAGTTTTATAAGAGGGTGAATGGTCATAAAGAGTAGATGTATAGTATTCAATATTGCATAAATAAATTTCATTACACCAAATGCTAGTCAGTTGATCATCCTATCTTGTTCTTTAGCATATGTTATAGCTGATTTTACCACACATGGTGAATCACATTTTTATGGCCTTCCCTGTCCCTCTGTAGACTCCTTAGACCCCGTGGACCATTTTTGTACATTTGATGTTTCCAATATCACCCCTAAAAACATGCAAAAATTGCCATACTCGTCTTTTAAACCCTTTATCGTGTATATACGCAGGTTTGACCCCTAAAACTGGGTACATCAGTATGTGTGCAAAAGTCCAAATTCTTTTGGAGTTTTCCTTGATGTGGATCCGAATCACTTGTTTCCTGGCCTTCTGTATGCCTTGATATCACTCGGATTCGACCTTTCATTACCCCATTGAAGAGATATATAAGGAACCCTTTGGATACATTGAAGGCATGAGGAATTGAGAGCAAGAAAACTATAGTCCATTGTTGCCGAAGCTTATACCTAAGTCTGCATCCCTTTGTCCCTTGGAGCACTTTTGTGTTCTTCCCAAGCTTTCTTTTTTATTCTGATCTTTCTATCGAGAGATGGAGGATTGAAGTGGTGGAGGCCCAAGTGGGGGACTCAGTTTCTCCGATTCGCAGATGTGCCGACAGAGGTTGTCTCTATTGTAATCTCTATTTTATATTAATAGAAATATATTTTCCTGTCCAATAATGTGTATTTGAATGAATATTTGATCCATGGATGATTTGAAATGCTTATATGTTATTGATTATATATTCTAGAGTAGGTCTTACCCGATTATATATAGCATGCTTGTCTTGTTTATTGAATGTTGAGGAAGCAATTTATCAATTCAAGCTGGAGTTGGAAAGCTCAATGGGGATCTACATCAACCATTCGAAATAAGGTACGAATCGAGATCCTTTAGTGTTAGATATTTGGTTTCTCTTGCATATAGGAAAGGATTGATTTCTGGATTGAAGTTGTCTATTGTGGTACCCCAAGCCATAGGAATTTCTCTCCGTAACAGAATTGGCGACTCCGCTGGCGAGTTCCTAGTAATTGTCCTTTGGGGGTTTTTATCGGCATTCAATGTTCTTGAATTTCTCTGATTTATTTGTTTCTGAGTCGGGTCTGGGGGCATGATTTCCTGGTAGTGTCCGAATAGTGTGAATTTTGTCTCAGCTTATCTGCTTGCCTTCATTTTTATGCATTTTTCTTCATGTACGTGGGTTTTTAACTCACAGTCACATATACATGCGGTTTTGATTTCTATATCCGTGTACATACGCGGGTGTTCTACATACAGTTGCATATGCCCTTAGATATGCCTTTTAGAGGAAGATTTATTGTTGATGGGTGAATTTTGATGATTGTTGAGTCTCCTGTGATACTACTAGAGTTTGTATAGACCTCTGTTTCTGACCAGAGACACTTTTTTTTTAGGGTAAATTTTTTTTTAAGAATGTTCTTGTCATTGCATTTTTTATTTTTTGTTTCGGGATTAGTGCATTAGAGTTCTTTTACCTTAGTACTTTTCGTGAGTTCTATTTTATTGTGCTTGCAGAGTTTGGGATGGTAGAATCATTCTTTTGCTTCGCTATCTCATTTTTATTCAAAAAATCCAAAAATATTTGCTTCTTTGCATCATTATGCATTGTACTTTGCACTTTGCATGGTACTTTCTCTAGATTTGTTTAGAGAAGTATTAGTTAGGTTTTCATATAGGAATGATTGCATTTGTCATTTGAAGAAAATTTTGCATTTCACGTAGTAGCATGCCTTGTTTTTCATTCGACACAATGCATTTGCATTAATTGTTAGGTGTGCATTTTACTTCATGTTGTGTCATAACACCATTGGTTGCATGGTCATCTACCTTTTTTGAGTAATAAAGCCAAATAAAATCAACGCTTAATTAAAATGGATTACACTATTTTCTTTGATAGGGTACACCAACAAGATTAGGTTTTAGGGTCTTGGAATAGTTCATTATGAGTAAATTCTCCAAGACCACTAAACAACAACATGTATGTGTCTGTCCAGGTGAGAGTGTGAAATTCCTTGGTATAATTAGTGTTTCTCAGGATCCTCCTCTTACAAGGGAGTTAAGCACGAGGCAGTGTGAGCGATTATTGATTGGGATGAACCCTATTCATAACTTAGTAGCACCAGAGATATTTCGACGATTGTATTTGTATTTGGGGGCTCTTTCGAGAGTTTCGGGCTTTGCTACCCTTCCCATATGGTCAATCCCGCTTGCAACTGTCCTCTTGAGCATTGATTATATTGAGGTGACCTTAGTTACCTTACCTAGGTTATCGAGGGGTACTTTGCAGGGGTTATTCTGTAGGTGTCCCGACCAGGTTGGGGTCGGATAGCACAGTCGCTATATGCATTGAAGCTGAGGGCCACAATAATTGGTTACAAACCTCCTCTTGTTGTGTATGAGAGTCTTAAGCCTCTCTTAGGAAAGACATACCTGCTTCATTCGGGAGCTCCCATGTCCTACCCTTGTTTTCTTGTGTTTGGATTTAGATTATATTGATGTATGCTCTATGCACGCTAGCTTGCTTAGGGTTTGCATAATTAGAGAGTATTTTTCATTTTTTGAGTCATTGTGGATTTGGGTGTGGCACCCCGTTGTTCTCGTCGTTTAGCAGGAATTATGCCTTCTACATATCCTCCTCCTTTGGGAGAGAGAAATAGACAGTCCAAGTGGACTACTTCTCACATTGATTCACACATGATGGGAGATCATGAAGATGAAATTCCTGAGTTGTCTTCTCCACCTCAGGAGGTTGGGCAAGAAGATCCTACTCGTGTGTATGATCCTTCACCTAATATACCTACACACTCTAAGTTTACTCCTTCACGTGATATACCTACACACATTGGGTATGATCCCTCATTCACAGGTTGCCGATTTTGGCTTCCAGGCGATGAGACTCATCATGAACCTGCAAGCATTAGTTATGTTAGTTATGGCATGTCTGGCATCCATACACATGATCTAGCATTCCATGCTGAGTCAGAATTTGATCCTAGCACTATGCCTGGGGGAATTCCCATTCCTTTCCATGTGGAGATATTTGGGAGCACGAGTCACATTACACCCTCCATTCCAATGGTAGAGGCTACATCTCATGTTCATCCTAGACCTGGTGTTAGTAGTCCTATTCAGATACGTGAACCAAGATGAGTGACGGTAGGGAATAACACTTACATAGTTTCACATGTCCCTTCATCCTCTATTCCTAGTTCTTCAAATTCTATTCCTCCCCATCATTCATGTGGTCCTTCAAGCTGTAATGTTTCTACGAGTTATGTGCGTACTGCTGCTACTCGCGTAGTTGTGTCTCAGAGTCAAGTACCTCCTGTTGTCTCGAGAGGGAGTCATTAGAGGAAATTTCAACTCAAAATGGGCCTTTTAACTTTTATTCAAATTCCATGTCATCATGTGTTAGCCAATGAAATTTCTTCAAATTTGAAATACCATATAGGTCTTAAACACTTTTTTAATATAAATTTGGGGATAGGTATCATAAAAAAACTACTTTTTTTGTTTGTATTTTTGACATATCTCCATGTTTTTTTACTCAAATTTCAATCGAGAGAGCTCATTGGATGCGGAATTGAATTTTGCATCCAACGAGCACCCACTCGACATACTTTTGATGGACCCCTCTACCCAAAAAACAAGAAATACCTGAAAAAATGGAATGATGACATCATCATTCCATTTTTTCAGGTATTTCTTGTTTTTGGGGTAGCGGGGTCTATTAAAAGTATGCCGAGTGGGTACTCGTTGGATGCGGAATTCAATTCTGCATCCAAGGAGCTCTCGCGATCGAAATTTGAGTAAAAACACAAGGAGATATGTCAAAAATACAAACAAATGTAGTTTTTTTCTTTTCTTCCTCCAAAATTAAAAATAAATATTATTTTATTATTTTATTAGTTCATTTTAGGAGGCCCATTTTGAGTTGAAATTTCCTCTAATGGTTCCTACTTCTCGAGGTCATATTCCTACTTCCAGAATGTCTATTCCTACTTATGGAGTTTCTCATGGGACATCTCATGGGACTTCTTATGGACTATATTATGGACCGTAGTATGCACAGAGTTATTCACCTTATAGGTACAGGTATCAACAACCTGCTTACTCCCTGAATTATGGATTTGTGGCCCCAAATAGTCTAGGTACACCACATTATGGTCCTTCCATGCCACCCTACACGGGTCAAATGGGAGGAGGATACTATGGCCATGGCCATGGTGGTTACGGTAATCATTCCTATGTGAACCAAAATTATCAAGGAGCGTCTCATAGACCTATTCAACCTAGGATCCCTTTCCTCACAATGTTAAATTTGTCTGACTTGTTGAGACTAATGAAAGATCTGGTATCTTATGACCCGACTTGGCCGGCTGTCCCTATAAAGCTTCCCTCGGACATTCCCAAATTCAAGGGAAAACCAGGAGAAGATCCTAGTGAACATGTTACTACATTTCACCTTTGGTGCTCTTCTAATTCCTTACATGAATATTCGATCCGTTTAAGGATATTTCAGTGCACCCTTACAGGGCCTACCATGAAATGGTACATAGAGTTACCTAGGGGGGTATTCACTTTGTTCAATGACCTATCTATGACTTTTATCAACCACTTCCAGCTACCAGTGTGTTACGACTTTGGTACAGAAGTCTTGTCAACATTTCGGCAAGACAAAGCCACACATATCTCGGACCATATCCAAGAGTGGTGTGAACGGAAGAGATTGATTAAAACCTTCATACCGCCGAAGTTTCTCCTTGAGTGGTTCCTTAAGTCATTACTACCTTGTATAGTGAAGGATGTTTCTACATCCAGAGTTCAGAACAAGGAACAAGCCATTTTTAGGGTGCAAGAATTGGATTTGATTTATGCTCAATCCGGTTTGTTATATGAGATCATTCCTAACGCTTCGCTTTCTAATTTTGACCCTAAGATCAAACCTGGACCACATGTTGATGGAATTGTT
This sequence comes from Pseudotsuga menziesii, assembly GCA_001517045.1. Lineage (NCBI taxonomy): Eukaryota > Viridiplantae > Streptophyta > Pinopsida > Pinales > Pinaceae > Pseudotsuga > Pseudotsuga menziesii. The sequence continues at coordinate 835,757 of LPNX011037872.1, read as the reverse complement.
GGGTGTACGAGTACCAAACCTACAGATTCAGTTGTGAAATAGGTCAGTCAATTATCTATCAACCAATTTGCCTTGGGACAAGCCACGGATTGATCTCAACCCACCCAAACGGCGAGTGTGCTTTCGGTGTAATCATCAGACCAAAAGGGTAACCAGCAACCCGGAAGGAATAAGAAGAAGGGTAAAAACAATCATAAGGGTTGGAATAGGAATGAAAATTCCAATTCTAATGACAAGAATGCCTGAAATACTAGCGGGGACAAGTAGCCTAAACGTAAGGTTAAGTTTCCTTACAAGTTGTGTAAGGAGGACCACCTCACTCACTTGTGCCCTCGGATAGAAGAAGCCTTGAGGTTCATAGCGTAGGGCCCAGCTATGCTGCCTAACCCTTTACCTCATAATCAAAATATGAACTTGAGGACCCATGATCAGTCTGGTGGGGATCAAGATCCGTCGGAATCTTGTAGTGGTCATGGTTGCATCAACATGGTGTGTGCTGCTAAGGTTGTGACTCGTGCAAAGGACTATGGTTCGTCACAACTAGACCTTGGAAAGGAACCTGATCCACCCAGGAGTCCTTTGCATATTGAAAAACCTGTCGATAAAACTGAAGTTGCACGTCGCATTCCTAAGGGATTCCTTAAGCATTCGGGGCACAATCCTAATTCCCGAGCCACCCAGAACTATTCTGTTGTCGAGGATTTGGGCCACACTCCTTGTACGATGTCTGCACTCGAAGTACTTTAGAGTTGTCCTTTGTAAAGGAAGGATTTGCTTTCTACTCTTGGTGTTAACAATGATAATTCTTCCTCTGTCATCAAATTTTAAACCATGGGACTACAACCTTGCTTGAATTACTATGTGTCTCTCTTGATTCATGTAGAATGTATTAACAAGACCATCAAACGCACTGTGATTGATGAAGGCACTACCGCTTCCATGATGTCTTTTGCATGTTGGAAGGGTTTGGGTTCCCCCAAGTTGTCTAAATCTGCTACCATGTTTACTGCATTTGATGGTAGATCATTTCAGTTGCACGACATTCTTCCTTCTCTTAAGTTCCATTTGGGAGGGAAGACCGTCGCGATCGAGGTTGAGGTGGTTGATGCACCCCTTGACTACAATCTGTTACTTGGTAGGAATTGGATGTACAGTATGCAAGTCATAGCTTCTTCTCTATTTCAAGTTGTATGCTTTCCATTTAATGGGAAGATAGTTACGATTGATCAAATGTAATTCAAGAATCCATGTGTTGCTGCATCTTCAAGAGCTTCTGTCCCTATTGTCATGCACTCTCAGCCGGCAACTAGGAGTGTGGGTGTTGGCATGTACCCATCCCTTATGGGATCATTTAGTTGTCAACCTGCACCTATTCTTATTATTGGGTCTACTTCTGGTGAGGCTTCATAGTCATTGTGTTCGGTGTCTTTTCACACCACTCATATGGAAGATCATTGGATTAATCCTACACCGAGTCCTTCGAGTGAGCCCATCGGGACGTACGTGCCATTGCCTGCAACTATGATAGCATATCAAGCTAAACTTGAATGTGTTTCAGAGCCTAGTCCTTCCTCTTCACGGACAGAGGAGGAGGACCCATATGTGCTACCTAGATGGGAAGTTGAGTCTTCTCACACCCATGACTTCCTCGATAGTGTTTTTCCATCAGATGAAGCTATTATTGAGGCTATGTCTGGAGTTGATCCACCTTGGGAAGAGTTGCATCATAGATCTTATTTCCTTCCCTAGCTTGACCGTTTGGAGTGTGAAGACTTTAGGGAGATTATTAGTGAGAGAATTGGTAGTCCCATGGTTCCATTAAGCTCTCCTGGTCCGATGGCTAATGGAAACATGGATAATATATCTCCTACCATTCCTATCAATATCTCTCATGATCCTGACAAGATTGAGAATGCCTATATTGGGGAAAAATGTTCCCATGCTGAGATTCAAGATTATACCGAGCTGTTCAAAGAATTTTGTGATGTATTTGCTTGGTCATACGATGAAATGCTAGGTATCAACCCTCTCATTGTTGAGCATGAAATTAAAACTTATCCCAATGCTAAACCTGTTCGACAATGCTTGCATGTGGTGAATCCTAGGAAAGCGCCCACGATTCAGGCTGAGATAGAAAAACTGTTGAATGCCGGTTTTATCTATCCCATTCCCTTGACGAAGTGGGTTTTAAACCCTATTCTGGTTGATAAGAAGTAGGGAATGATACATATATGCACTGATTTCCATGACTTGAATCGTTCCTGTCCTAAAGATAATTTTCCCACACCTTTTATTGATCAAATTTTGGATGAGTGTGCGGAAAGCGAGGTATTTTCCTTTATGGACGGATTTTCTAGATACAATCAGATATAGATCAAACCTGAGGACCAACATAAGACTACCTTTATTTGTCCTCGGGGTACCTTTGCATATCGAAAGATGCCTTTCGGACTTAAAAATTCTGGAGCCACTTTTCAGCGAGCTATGACTTTGATCTTCCATGATCTCAAATCGATTATTGAAGTCTTTTTGGATGACCTTGTTGCTCATTCTCGTCAGAGGATGCGTCATTCCTACCATTTGAGATTAGTGTTCGAAAGGTTTCGCCATTATTTGGTGAGTTTAAATCCTCATAAATGCATCTTTTGTGTGAATTTTGGTCGCTTATTAGGATTCATTGTCTCCAAGGAGGGTATAAGAGTTGACCCTTTGAAGGTTGAGGCAATACTTCAATTGTCTCCCCGGAGAAACATTAGACATCTGCAATGTTTGCAAGGCATGGAAAACTTCTTACGGAGATTCATCATTAAGTTTGCCAATTTGACTAGAGGCTTTATGCGTCTTTTGAAGAAGGACACTACCTTTTGCTAGGATGAGTGAGCCCAGGAGTCCTTTGATGCGCTTAAGCAAGCCTTAACATCAGCCCCAATGATTAGTCCACCTGACTATAGCCGTGCATTTTTACTTTATGTGGCCACATCCATGGAGACGATTAGTATGGTTTTCATTCAGGAGGATGAGGAGCTCTAGGAGCATTTTATATATTATTTGAGCTGAAACCTTATAGATGCAGAGATCCATTATTCCCATGTGGAGAAACTTGCCTTAGCTACTGTTCATGGAGTTCAAAGATTGAGACACTATATTCTCCTTTTCCAGACCTTGGTGGTAGCCCATGTCAATCCATTTCAGTTCATCCTCACTAGAAGGATGATAGGGGGGAAGTATAATAAGTGGATTGTCATCTTGAAAGAATTCAATCTCAAGTTTGTTTCGGCAAAATCAAAGAAATCGTTGATTTTTTCGGATCTTATATCTGATTTTCCAAGCGAAGTGGAGGAGGAAGTTTGTGAAGATACGTTTGTCGATGAGCACATCTTCCTGATCTCAAATTTGGATCCATGGTATGGTGATATTATCATATATTTACAAACATTGAAGGTCCCTGCTCACCTTTCATAGGATGAACGACGACAGTTACGTCACGTATCCAAGAATTACCTCATAGTGGATAACACATTGTACCGCCGTGGGGTAGATTCCATTTTATGTCATTGTTTAACTCATGAGGAGGCTGAGCTTGTGCTGAATGATTTCCATGGAGGGGTGTGTGGTGGTCATTTATCTAGGATTTCTACAGCCCCAAAAAATCTTGAGAGCAGGCTATTTCTGGCCGTCGATCTTTAAAGATTGTGTTAATGCGGTAAAAAAGTGCCACCCTTGCCAGGTGTTTGGACGCAATATGCATGCACATCCTACCCCGTTACATCCAATTATCACTGCCGGCCCCTTCGCTAAGTGGGGGCTTGATTTCATGGATTGCAACCCAGCTTCAGCTGGGGGGCATCATCATATTATCATGGCTATTGACTATTTCACGAAATGGGATGAGGCTATGCCCACGATTAAATCCGATGGTGAGACAGCCGCCATTTCATATTCAACCAGATCATTACTCGGTTCAGTATTCCGAAAGAGCTTGTCAATGACCATGGTATGCACTTTTAGAATCGAATGATGGAAGAGTTGGCCTCAAAGTTAGGGTATAACCAGGAGAATTATTCTTCTTATTACCCTCAAGCGAATGGACAAGTTGAAAAATCACTCAAGTCCATTCTCCAACGAACCATCGCACAAAGCAAGACCAATTGGCACATCATATTATATCCTACTTTGTGGGATTATAGGACCGCGGTTAAGACTGCCACCGATTTTTATCCATATTAGCTTGTACATGGAGTGGAGTCTATATTGCCGGTTGAGTGCGAAATTCCTTCTGTGAAGCTAGTCATAGAGCTATTACTAGACACTTCCCCATTGGAGGAATGTTTGGTCCATTTAGAGTAGCTTGATGAGCAGCGTTGAGATGCTTTAGTGGCTCTAGAAGTGAATAAGCATTGCGTTAAGGTCCAATATGATAAATATTTCCATCCAAGGAAGTTTAGTGACGGAGGTTTGGTCATTTTGTGGGATCAAGCTAAAGAACCCTTGGGGGCAGGAAAATTTAACCCCATGTGGCATGGTCCTTATGATGTTAAATGTGTGTTAGAGAAGGGCACATATGAGTTAGTATATTACTAAGGGATGGCCATGGCGGAGCCTAGAAATGGGCTCTATCTTAAAAAGTACTATGTATGATTCTCATCCGAGGCTGACTATTATATATTATTGTACAGTATTTTGCATAGTTAGGTTTTTCTTATGGTGATCAGGTTTGTTGATTAGCATTAATTTCTTATGGAAAATTTCAATGGAGTCTTCCATCTATATAGGATTTGCGGATGGTGCTAGCCGCCACACTCAACACTCAACCTCTGCTGCTTGGGTGATTTATACTCCTATGGGTCAGGTATTGTCTTCAAGAGGCGTATGTTTACGACCCTCTTCAAACAATGTTGTTGAATATAGTGCCGTTATCGAGCTTCTACAGGATTCCATTTCACATGGTATTCTATCTCTTGAGGTACGTCTTGATTCGGAGTTAGTAGTGTCATAGCTTAATGGCTTGTATCATGTTAGGGATCCAACATTATTATGAAGATTCTTACGTGTGAGATTGTTAGAACGACAATTTGACAACATAACATACATACATCCTCCAAGAATTGATAATCAAGTTGTTGACTCATATGCTAACTATGTGTTAGATTGGAATTTGTTTCACAGACAATAAGCTCATCACAAACATACATTTTTACACATGTGTTAGCCAGAATATTTCACCTTCTGTAGACAGTAAGGTGTTCCACTGGTCTGAATGGTTCAGATCCAGAACAAATGAAGGACAGAGGTTGAAGACCCTCCCTGGATGCCATAGATACCTAGAATGTAATGCTTCAATAGTAACCCTGTGTACCTGCAATCAACTTAAACATGCAAACCAATCAAAGATGATAGAATATAATCTATTGATCCATGTTAGTGACTAATGAATCTAACAACATACATGTGAAATCAAACAACAACAATAATGTGGGATGGAAATCAACTTGCATTAAGATAAAAAAGGAGACGTTTACAACCAATCCTTAGTGTTGACATGCATCTCCATGAAACCAAGCGCTCTCATCCCCAAAATCTCTGACTCTAGCTCTCTATGCTCTCCAATGGCTTGGGCCAAGTAATAAATCCAACATCATAACAATACCTTAAGAGTTCTCTCCCTCAACCATGGATATGATCTTGTATTTATAAGGCTCAATGGATAGGGATGGTTGAGATACTAGTGGATGAGGTGGCCTCTAAGATCCTAGGATGAGGGATCTAGAGCTCAACTGACCCACAATGATAGGGATAAGGGAATACATGAGGCTCATCATCTAGAAGCTTCGATAAACTTCTCTTTTTCTCTTTTTACCGAGGGTACTGCTTTTCTCCTTTAATGACAGAGCGGTTCTAGTAAGAAACACTTATGGACTAAGGGCCATAGGTGGTGGCACCACTTGTGGACAACAAGGGATAGGCGGTGCGAACAAGGTGCCGCTCCTGGACAACAGGGAAAGCGTGGTGCTAGTCATTTTCATGAAAGATTGATAATTAGCATGGGTTTCCACTCCAAGTGCTGGGATTCAGGGCAAGTAGGTATGTCAAAGGTCTTAGCACATGATGGTGACATGATTTTGGTATAATAGGATGCCCCCCAAAGCATGAGTCTTAGAGGGATACGATAAACGAGAGCTTTGAGAGAACAAGTCATCACTACGAGGTGAAAATGTCGGCTCGATTGGAGCATGTCGTCAAGTAGGAATTTGTAGTACATCAGTATGTTGAATCATAGACATAAGTAACCAAACTCATGGTTGTAGACCAATACAAGGCAGATCCATGAGAGGAATAAACAAGCATGGCTACTAGAATATAGAGTAGATCCATGTGATAAGGGGCTCAAAATTGGACATAGATACTAGAAATACACTATATATCTATGTCATACAGATGCAAATTTGAGCATAGCCATGACCATACAAATGTGAATCCATGCTAGATATACAAAACTCCATCACAACCTCGGGAAAATCAATGAGTTCTTTAAACAAATACCCAGGGTCTTCATCTCGTCTTCCACAAAGTACGATTCTATCCATGTGATTACAATGATCTGAAGTCAAACATGATAGAAACCACTCGATTATTGGCCAATGATGTGAACCGTTAACAAGTGCGAGGGAGATCACCATTAATGTCAATGATTGCCAAGGTACTCTAGTACAATCTACTGAGTGTGAATAGATGTCTTGATGTCAAACACCCAGTCGATTATATTGATCAAAGGTCAATGATGTGAACTTATGTCGAGAGCGAGAGAATCTATCATTAAGGCATACAAATCTCAAGGTACCAAATATTGTTTCTAAGACTATTTCCTAGATGATGAGATGATGTCGACGGGAAAAGTCTCGTCGAAGGAGGGCCATGATGAGTCCCACATCGATGACATGAAACTTGAAACATAGTTTTGGAATGATGTGAACGTAGTAACCATATGAATGACTCAAATATATTGACACAGTGATTGTGTAGACTGCAGAGGTAAAAATTCTTCAAATTCCCTTTGAACATCGGGTGGCACAACAAAAAGACTTGGCAGCATGACTAAACGGGACAGACACACAATGCGATAGTGGACAATGCATTCTTTTGAAAGACTCAAAGGAGTGACATGACTCATGAAAGTGGATCATCATGGAGATCAGATGAATACCCAATTGACTGACATGATGTTTAGACAAGTGCCATGTTCAAAGGTAATGACAAACAACTGCTGTTATTTACAAAATTATCCCCTTCCCATTGCCCCCATCATGATCAATGAGTGCCTCTTTTTCGGTTTTACGAGTTCAAAGAGGGTAACAAAAAGTCAATATAGCTTGTCAGAAGACAAGTCCAAACTCATATGTTTTACGAACCTGAGAGAGGAGGGGTTCATCCCCAAAACGGGTCTTTCAATGTTTAATTTAACAAGTCCACTGAAAGAAAAATGGGTATCATTCATGTTTAGAGAGTTTAAACGAATACAGAAGAAGACTCCAAAGGGGTCCTTTTTCATATGATTTAGTCTCTAAGGTCCAAAAAAGTGTAAAATCATACCTTAGAGAAATATTCTAGTCATTATTGGCTGGAGTGTTCCTTTTTCGTAAATATTCCTATCCGAACCGAAAAAGAGATAACCTACCATCATATGGAGGACTCTTCAAATACTTTAACAAGCATGAAGAAGACAAGATCGCTCGATGATCTTTTCATATTTAAGGAGCCTGAAAAGAGTTTAAAGAGAACTCCATGACGTTTCTTTACACAAGGTCATATTTTACGAGCCTGGAAAGAATTGGAAATGGACTCAATGATCTTTTCGTGTTTAAGGAGCCTGGAAAAGAGGTGAAAAGAAGACTCCATGATGCTTCTTTACATAATGTCAGTTTTTTACGAGCTTGGAAAGAAACTGAAATGGACTCAAACCTTTGATACTAGGTTTAAAGAGCATGATCAAAGAGTCGTAATGAACACTCATTGACCTTTTTCATTTTATGAAAGTGTGAAAAATCCATAAACAAACTTCCAAAGCTTCTTACTATGGTTCTCTTATCTTGCGATCAACTCAGAAACAAGTGTTAAATGCATTTATAACTAGCATTAAGGGATTATGACAGATAAAATTTGACTAAAATATGATTTTATATCAAAACTATAGTATGTTAGACCCAAAAATGCCTATATAAGTCATGTAAATAGTAAAAAATCAAATCATTTCACTATTTACCCATAGCAGAGAGCACTTGGAGCATTTTCTTAACCAAATCTTCTGTAGCTGGTACCGGGAGTTTCCACCGTCTGTTTTGAGCATCGTCAGTTGTAGGTAATAGCTAACACCCTATTATTTCATTTCATAGTGTTTATTCTGAGTTTTGGTGGGGTTTTGGGCTCATATGGAAATCCCTAAAACCTTAAAAGTGGGCATCGTGAATACCCCTTGTGGGATACGTGGTACCACCCGAGAACCGCACCTATAACATAGTTGACAGGTGGTGCCACCACCTGTCTCCAATGGTGCACAGGCGGTGCCGGATGTGGATACTTTAAACTCATAGCATGAGAAATAATAAGTCATTATTTTGATTTTTAATGATTAAGAATGATTCTAATGCATACTATGATTGTTTTTGACAGGCCTTGGTTGCTCAAAACATGGTGATATGGAAAGAAAGAACACATGACAATGATGATGCCTTTGCAGAGAGAAATGCAGGTTATATTGCCTCATTACGGGATTGTGGGATCCTGAAGTTCTTCCGGACACCAAGCATGGTGTCACATGAGCGGTTACTGGAACACATACTGCGGATGTGGAATCTAAAGTAGTAGTATTTCAAGGTGGGGGCCCATATTATTACAGTGGAAGTAAAGGATATCTACTTCTTGACTGATCTCTCAAGACGGGGTTCCCCATCTCACTCATAGGTTCTCGTGGGGGGGATATTACCACTCGAAAGATTATAGATCATCACTGTGCTCCAAGGACAAGGACATCGAGAAGAAAATCCCCATCAAAGCAGTGATGGATGGGCCTCTATGGACCATCCTATTTACTATGCAGAGGGTAGCTAGGAGTTAGGGTGTGCACTAGGATTCTAGGGCACACATGCTGTATGCCATAGAGGCCATGGCACCCACAGTGTTCAACTGGGAAGAAGCCATGCTTCCAATATTCAAATATCATCTAACTAAGTGTCGACAGGGAGAGCTAAAGTAGTTTGGCTTTGGCTCCATTTTATCCTGCTTCTTCTTCAAGCAGGTTCCATAGATGAGACCTCAGGTGGTATTTCGAAGTTTGAGAGCATGAGATCCCCATATGCTGAGGTGGGTCCAGGTCATGGCTCGTACAGGAGTAGGTAGGGGAAGGGTGAAGTTTGGTGATCCGTTCTTTAGATGGCTTCGAGTTCAGATCTTCATGGTTGAGGATTATGCTTACGTGGGTACGGAATTCACCGGAGATCCTGACCTACCACTCCCACTTGGCAGACAGTGGGGTGACATCGGTAAGAAGCAAGAAACCCTAAAATGGATGAAATGTTTTTATGTTTTTTGATGTTTTATATTTTTTATTTTAAGTGACAAGACCTGTATATTCTCATGCAGATGTCGGAGCAGCGAGACCTGGAGGAGCATCTCCATTGGATAGGTGAGCTGGAGCCCACTTTGTACCACAGGATGATGATATCACCGGGGAGCTGGAGGAAAACTTGGAGAAGTTGAGCTTGGATATCCCAGATGCTGACATTGATGACCTCCCTATGAGATATCATAGATCCACAGTGGGAGTACTGGGTCGATTCAGTACGCTGCTACATAGGGAATCTCAAGCAGTGATGTGCTATCACGAGCACCACTAGTGTATGACATATGTACTGAAAGCTGACAACTTTAGGATTATGTATGATGATTTTACTTGAAATCCTACATGCTTCAAATGAGGTCTTGGGACCTATTTTTTTCTGTAAACATTTTTGTCTATATATATACAGACTTTTACACGGTGTTTATATGTTTCAAATGGCAAATGCATTTTCTATGAGTTTTATGTGTCTTTGAATGTTTATTTACAATGTACCATGTTTAATTTTTCCATCATGAATGGGCAATATGCCAGTCTAGGATGTAATTAGATAATGATTTAGCAACTACATTATGTTCCCTAGGGATATGGCTATAGGTAATGGTTTCAAATGAGATTTCTAGAAAACGTACTCTTCGGAAGAGGCGGAGGAGCACCGGGTTGCTAATGGTGTAAACATGGTTTAAATGACAAACCACAAGTTGTGATTCCATCAAGACTACGAGATCATGAACATCCTGGGAGGCAGCTTTAGTTAGAACACTGATGACTGCTTCATACTTAGCGATGTTATTAGTAGCGGGACCTATACAAACCACTCCTGAACTGACCAAATCTTCAGCTGGGGAATAGAGGACCCAAGTAGCTGAGGTGAGATTCAAGGTGTGGTGGCAAGCACCATCAAGGAATCCATAGAAATCCATCTGCATGACCAAAACATGGTATAAATGGATGCAAACACTAAATTCAAAACCATCTTGAAAATACTAAAAGCACATTGAAATTCAATCAATATACATATATACAAGATACTATCTGAGAAAGACCTAGGAATAGTACCTTTTTAGGCACAACCCATTACGAGGTTTCCCCAAAGGGATTCCATCATAATCAACAAGCTCATAAGCTCCTTTCTCTAACACATTAGAAATAACGAAAGATCCATACTACATGGACTCGAACTTACCCTCCCCTAGTTTGTCATATCTCTAATCATAAGTCAAGACTAGGTCACCCTCATTAAAGACATGAGGTTGGATGGATTTATCATAATGCGCCTTGACGCATTTCTTATGTGCCTCATTAGCCAAGGCGGCATCTCTCTGACTCTGGTCAAGGTTACTCAAGTACAAAAATATTTCTTCCTCTGCAGAAGTGTCTGGGAGAAGTTCAATGAGAAGTTGTAAGGATGGAATTTGACATTGAATCAGTAAGACAACTTTGAGTCCATAGACAATCTAGAATGGTGTGAAACCAGTGGTTGTTTTCAAAGAAGTCCGATAAGCCCACAGAGTGGAGAAAAGAATGTGGCACCAGTTGGATTTATGATGTCCAACCATCCGACGAAGCATAGTTTTCAAAACTTTGTTAATGGCCTCTACCTGACCATTAGCTTGTGGATAATATGGTGTAGAGTTTTCATGGAGAAAACCTAGCTTGGAACTCAGTTCCTCCATCATTTGATTACAAAAATGGGATCTGTGATCAGTCACGATGGACTGCGGAACTCCAAATCTAGCTATGATATGATTGAACAAGAAGAGAGTGGTAGTCTTACCATCTTCTGCATATGTAGGCATGGCCTCAGCCCATTTTGTTAAATAATAAATGGCTACAATGATGTAACCATGCCCCCCGGTTGAGGTAGGCTTACAATGCATGAAGTCAATCCCCCATTTGGTGAGTGGGCCAACGACAATTATGGGGTGTAGCGGAGCAGGATGGGTGCGATTTTTAGGATAAAAGTGTTGACAAGGTGGGAATTTTTTAACAGCCTCATGACAATCTTTGAAGATAGAATGCTAGAAATAGTCGGCACGAAGGATTTTTTGGGCTATAGCCATCCCAGATAATGACCACCACATGATCTAGAGTGGAAATCAGTTAACACATGTTCAGCCTCCACATGGGTGAGGCATCACCGAAGAATAGAGTCAATCCCACATCTATACAAGGTGTCAGTCAGGATGAGATAGTACTTCACATGGTGACGGATACGGTGGTGATCATCGTGAGATAAATGCGGCTGAAATCGTTGTGTTTGGAGATAAATAAAAAATATCCATACCAAGGATCGGTAGTGCTAATCAGGAACAAGAATTCATCCGAAAATGAATCACTGGGCTCAGATTCCATCGAAGCACATGGAAGATCACACATAATCTCAGCAAAGACCAAGGATTTCTTTGATGTGGCTTTGGAAAATTCTAGATCAAACTCCTAAAGTATGACTATCCAACGAGAGTATTTTCCCCCGAGCAGCTGACAAGTCAAGATGTAATACATCAGGTTCTGGTCTGCCAATATGGTGGTAGTGCAGAGGAGAATGTAGTGACGAAAATTTTGTATAGCAATGACCGTGGCCAATGCTAACTTTAACCGTGTGTTTTCTCTGCAAAATTGCACATGAAACGGTGGAGAAAGTTTTCCTTCCCGTGCAAAATTTGGAGTTCAAGGAGATTAGTTGGGGCTAGTAGATCTAAAATAGCAGCAATATTCAAAGGATCGATTCATATGCCATCCTTGGATACCAAAAATCCTAGCAGACATCCCATCTCAACACAAAAAACACATTTATGTGGATTGAGCCGTATATTATAATGAAGGAATCTTAGGAATCTGTCTCTAAGATGACCAGGGTGGTCCTCCCATCGTTGTGAATGAGCAGGGAGGTCGTTAAGGTATGGTTCAACAATATGTTTAATATCATGAAACACATAGGACATCGCATGCTGGAATGTGGCTCCAACATTTTTCAAGCCAAAAGGTAACTTCTTACCTGCAAAGGTTCCCCATGGGCAAAGGAATGTCGTCTTATGCTAATTGGAGGGTAATATCTCAATCTGATTATAGCCAGAGAAGCCACCCATGAATTAAAAGATGACACTGCTAGCACAGTTGTCGATAATCTGATTGTTGTGCGGAGTAGGAAAGTTGTCCTTGGGAAAAGGTTTATTTAAATACCTAAAGTCGATATAGACTCTAATGGTGCCTTACATTTTATTGACAGGGACAATGTTCGATACCCATTCCATCAGGGGTACAAGATAAATAAACTCATCTTTGAGAAGTTTCTCAATTTCAACTTTAATAGCTGCGGCCTTCCGAGGATGGACTTGCCTTAGTTTTTGGTTGACAGGTTTATCCATGGGATAGGTTTTAATCTCATCGACCACAATGGATGGGTCAATCACCCTCATCTCTTCATAGGACTAGGAAAAAATATCATGGAATTCTTTCAAAAGTGCCCTGTATGCTTCAGATTCATCTTCCCAGCAGTTCTACCCAACATGAACATGATCGATAGTATCAATATTGGCTGATATGTCAATCGGATTCGTTTGAGTACTGTTGCAAAGGTTTCCTTCAGAATCTGTATCTTGCAACAATATAGGACTTTCGGGTGCGTTGACAATATTAGTAGGAAATAAGGATGTAAAATCATGGCTAACCGAACTAGTGTTGGGGAGGAACATGGATCTATGATGGTGATCCTCCCAAATGGGGGCATCCATATTCATGATCTCCATAATGGACTCATTGGAAGGAAAAGTCTCATAGAGATATTCTATAACAGGAATAGAAGGTTCTAACCAGTACAATAAATGGTAAGGATCCAAAGCCATGAGATGAAGATCATCTGTGTGATCATCGAAAAAGGTTTGAAAGTTGTCATACATAGCTTCATGTGGAATCAACGAGGTGGAATCCATAACTTTTTTACCCTTAGGCTCATAATCAAATGAGGCGATCATATGGACTATCACGGTATCTGTGCTAGGAGGAGTGGATGGAAAAATCCCCATAAGGGATGAATCCTTCAACATGCCTACCCCAATCAACTGGTAAGGAGGAGGGTACTGGACTAACATGGGGATGTTATTCGCCATTGAGGTAGTAACATCCGGTGTACAAAAATCAAGCTGATAAATAGTAACAACTCTCCCTAGATGCAAAAATTGGACTATTATAGAATACTGTTGAGACGACAGCAGTCATGGCATAGAGCCAATTTCTTCCTAGAAGGAGGTTTTAATATGAAGGGGCATCTACCACTTCTACTTGAATGGAAACATTTTTTCCCCCGACCTCAACCACTAGGGCTGATATGAGACCATGGGGTTGGAAACCCCGTCCGTCGAAGGCCTTGAGGGTCATCGGTGATGTTATAAGCTCGAGAGAGCTGAGATCCTTCCAACAAGTTAGAGAGAAAACCAAGGTCGACAATCCTTCATCTAGTACCGTTCTAAAAACTTTCTTTCCCACTACTTTCATAATGATCTGAAAAGTAAGTTTATGCTGTAATTGAGGCTTATAGTTCTCAACATTGAAATGAATCAAGTTAGTGTTATTCAGGTCTAAATCTCCTAATGTTGTCAACTAGTTTTTGCGCTATGTAGGGAAACTTTGGAGTACTTCTAAGGTAGACATCGCACAAGGTTCCTGAGCGAGATCTTCAACCACATTATAAAATTGCGTAGCTTGGGCATTGGGATTAAAGACAACCTTCTGAAGAGTACTCTTAGGTGGGTGCAAAATCATGTCGAGAGTAGGCTTCTCGATTGATAAGGGGATAGTAGATGAGGATTTCGGAGAACTAGTAGAGGGAATTTTCCCTCAAGAAGAATGGTCTTCTTTCTTATCTGCGGGTTTGCCATAATTCTGACTTCGAGTTTGTAGATTGATGGTATATGAGGACATCATATGAATTTCCTCTGATGAACTAGAGTTATCCTGATTAGACATGTATTCTATCAGTTGTTGTTGAGAGGGAAAAGGATCCGTAAGTACTGCACGTGCGGGATTGGACTTTAGAAATTGGGAGATTTCATCCCGACGAGGACACTCCTTTGAAAAATGGTCACCCCTGCATAGAAGACATGGATATTTTGCCTTCCTTTTCCCTTTATCATTATCACTGTTGGTTGGTATTGGACTCTCTTGTTGGTTTCTAGGTTTTTTATTTCTATTTTTACATTTCTTTTTATTATTACCTGAGGTTTGAGTACTTTGAATAGAGTTGACCTCGGTGGAAACATTACGAGTCAAAGGAGTAGGGGTGGTAGTTTATGGTTTCTTGGTAGGTTTCGCTGTAGACAGGGACTGGATTGAACCAACAATCCCATCAACAGGTACTTCTGCTGGTGGCTTGGCGGGATCGGTGCTAGTGCGAGGAGCTTGAGGAATGATGTCATAAAGAGTTCTAGACTGGGAATAAACCAATTCTAGGTATTGAGCTCGACTAATAGCCTACTCTTCAGTAACAACACTGCCCATAGCCACCTCTCGGGAAATAGGAGGCAGTAAGGATTT
The DNA here is from genome assembly GCA_001517045.1 of Pseudotsuga menziesii. Classification (NCBI taxonomy): domain Eukaryota; kingdom Viridiplantae; phylum Streptophyta; class Pinopsida; order Pinales; family Pinaceae; genus Pseudotsuga; species Pseudotsuga menziesii. Next base: position 820,615 of record LPNX011037872.1, on the reverse strand, counting down.
GGTAAACCAATTAGCTAATAACTGATCCAAAATAGGGGCCTTAATAAGCCTTCTCTTCCTTCTCCACTCATGAATGTGATCGGATATGTGGGTGGAGGTGTTCTATTACAGAGAAGTTAAAATATTAGTGCCCATTTCATAATGAATAGGGAGCTGAAAGTGTGTAAGAAACACGGTTGCCAACAAGCCAAAATCCACAAACGAATGTTGTGGGAGTTCAATGTACCACTTCATGGCTGTACCGGTCAAAGTTCGCTGAAAGAGTCATAACCAAATGGAGTCATCCATGAGGTATTTTTAATAACACCACAAATGGAATGTCATAACATGGTTCTTCGGATCGTCTCCCTGCTTCCCATCAAATTTCAAAATATCCAATCGTAACTTTACCGGAATGGGAGGCCATGAGGGATTGTGTCAAATGGGGTCATTAATCAACTTGGACAAGTCAAGAAAATACAAAGTTGATAGGAAAGGTAACTATCGATTGGTTTGCACATACTGGTAATATTGATATGGCATATAATTACCAGTAGGAGCATAAAAGTAGGTTGTTGTGATGAAGAACTAACAGAAAATCCGCTTGGAGAGGGTTGATTTATGAGATCAGGACTGCTAGGGCCTCCCACAAGAGGACCACCAGGGCCATTGGGACCATTTGTACCACTAGGACCACCAATACCACCAGGACCACTAGGAGGAGGACCACTAGACCCTCCAGATCCACCAGGAGATAAACCTCCAGAGCCTCCAGAACCACTAGGCGGAGGGCCACCAAACCATCCAGATCCATAAGGAGGAAAGCCACCAGGCACCCCAGGACCACTAGGACCACTAGGACCATAAGGAGGAAATTTTCCAGATCCTCTGGGACCATTAGGCCCCCCAGGGGGAGGACCTCCATAAGGCGGTCCTCCGACACCTCCCACAGTATGTATAAGTATCCCTCCCATAGCTGGCATGTAAGACTATTTGGGTTGCCCCCATGGTGTAAAAGTGTTATTAGGGTATGAAATTCCAGCATAAGGCATTCCTGTAGGATTGGGTGGATGATTACCTATAGGTATTTGATAACCATAACGTCCATAATTTTGAACAGTTACAAGTTGTGCCCCCAAGGGCTGACCTGAACTGGATGGAGGATTAACCACATTAATATGGGTGGGAGGGACATAAAATGTAGATGGTTCTATGTTAGAGTTATACCCTTGACTAGGTACAATTTCGGTGCCAGATAATGTAGGTCGTGTCGGGGGTTGCCCCCTAGCACTAGAAGGTATTGACAAAACGAGAACTGAAAGTTGGGCCCTAGGTGCAGAAGACCTGGGAGGATTAGGAACAAACACAACATGAGAGGTGATAGGGGTGGTAATTTGACCTGGGTTGTGTTGTGTTATTGGATGATCTATAATCAGTTCAATGGGTCTCATAGAATCGAAAAGTGAACAATATCCCACAGGAACAGATGTGGAACATGATGGTGTCAGGTCTAATAGTTCATCTATTTGCTTGTCAATTTCTTGTGCACATAGAATGGAAGCACAGTGTTGCCTACATTCTTCTTCATCTTCAAAAGATTTTAAACGGGTGTCAAATGAGGCAATGGCCTATCCTATAGAGGTATCCCAAAATGGAGCATTGGGACCATAATCTGGATGGGTTGTATCGTCAACATGACCTTTTGTGGGAGAATGGAATGAGGTATTTCCCTAAGAAGGTTGTTGGACTAAGGGAGGTGAGCATGAAGAATATGGTACTCCACTTTCTGCAACCACATTATCTCCCACTTGGGAGGTAGTAGTAGCTCCTTGATCGATAGCTTCCATTGGATTTTCTCCTGAACCAAGAGTAAAATCGGGTGGCAAGCCTTGTACTATTTTGGACTATCTTAACTCAGCCATTTTTTATAGTTCCTATCTAACTTAGGGTCTGAAAAATCTAGAAAACACACCAAAATTTTTTTCCTACATAAGCTATAGGTCAAAACAAGCACACTTAAAATGATAGGAGGAGTTCAAAAAGTCAGGTGTGTCACCAGGATTGTCAAGAAGGTGCCACTCATGATATACCTTGAGGGTACATGTGTAGTAATCTCCCCGAATGTTTTTTTTGGTGTATGGCTCCAAGCAAGATGACCAAAGGTATTTTCTCATATGGATAGGGTATCCTAGTGGGGTCTCCCGATATACTCAAGGTACATGGGAGCTCGAATCGGTAGTAGTGCTATCTAATGCATAATCGTACACAAGGGGCCTTCCGATATACAATTGAGTACATGAAGTACCTTTCTATATACCTCAAGGGTACGTGAAAGGTCGTTCGATATACCAATGGTACGTGGATGAACCGCATGAGTCTCGAGATGTAATGCAGACAAATAATGACAGCTCCTATGCTTAACGACGCCCGAACACATCTCCAACCTATCACTCTAATTGCTACATAAATTTTAACCTATAAATACCGTTAATTTTAAAGTGGATGGTTAGGTGAATGCATGATGTTTTGACAGAAAAGTAAAACCATGCAGCATGCTTGTGCAAATATTTCACTTTACTATTTAGTATGCCTACTTACAGGAGGGAAAGAGAGTATTTTCTTTTGTTTCAAAACCAAAAAAGACTTCCAAACAACAGTCTTGAACACAAAATCAAAGACAAGTAGTACTTTTCCAAACTGATTTCTCTTTTTTGAAACTTAATAAGAAGGGGAAGAATCTCTTTTCCTAAAAGAAAAACAAAAAGCACACTATATGCAAATACACTCTATTTTTACAATTTTCTCAAAACATAAGCAAATCTAACTTAAAACTACCATATTTTTTTATTTGGATTGAGATAGTTCTAAATGCATAAAAGACGAAAGAACATGAAGATCCTGAAATCTCGTAAATCCAATTAGAGAACTAATGTCCAATGCTTAATGATGATAACCTAGTCTTAGTCAAAAAAATTCTTTTTTAAAGGAAGGAAAAAGAAGTTTACTATGCAAACAAGAATTGAAACCTAGAAGCTAATATAGTGTTCTTCTTCTAGTCTATATAATAGAAACGAAAAGAGATCTTACTATCACCCTAAGATTTTTAGAAAACAAGAAATCCTTTCGCAAACACAACCAACAAGCATAGAAGCAGATGAAAAATAAAAAAGCCTAATCTACCTTTTGAATTTCTGAATCAAACCAATCTTAAACCATAAAATTTCCAGGCCACAAGCATCAAATTCTATCACACAAGCCTAATAGTGCAAGACTAAATGTAACACAACTCAAATTTTTACAAAAAAAATGAGGAAAAAGGGCCTTGGAATGATGCCTACCTGGCATCGCGCTTCTCAGGTGTTGACAGGGTAGTTCTATCCCAGCACCGCTTGTCACTAATGGGATACAAGCGATGGCACTATGCGCTACCCACTTAGTTCGGGTGGTGGCACCGTTCCTCATACACTGCATAGGCGCAGTTCCCTGTAGAAGACCAAAACACAAATAGAATAATAGAGCAAGTCAGAAAAGGACTAGATCAAGGAAAAAACTACTAGATTGAGTATGAAAACAGAGCATAAAAGGTCGAAATGACTCAGATCTAAACAGATCTAGAAGTTTCAAACCCAAATTGACTAAGTCAGAAAGCAGATCTGACTGAAGAGAGTTGGAGAAAGATCCTGGATTCATACAAGAGTTAAGAACTGAGGAAGATCAGAACAACTGACACATATATTTCCCCAGTATGGTTGCCAGATTTGTTAGCTGGAATATTTCACCTTCTGCGGATAGTAAGGTGTTCCACTGGTCTGAATGGTTCAGATCCAGAACAAATGAAGGATAGAGGTTGAAGACCCTCCCTGGATGCCGTAGATACCTAAAATGTAATGCTTCAATAGTAACCTTGTGTTCCTACAATCAGCTTAAACACACAAACACATCAAAGCTACCAGAATATAATCTACTGATCCATGTTAGTGACTAAGGAATCTAACAACATACATGTGAAATCAAACAACAATAATAATGTGGGATGGAAATAAACTTGCATTAAAATAAAAATGGAGAGGTTTACAACCAAGCCTTAGTGTTGACATGCATCTCCATGAAACCAAGAACTCTCATCCCCATAAGCTCTGAATCTAGCTCTTTATGCTCTCCAATGACTTGGGCCAAGTAATCAATCCAACAGCATAACAATACCTTAAGAGTTCTCTCCCTCAACCATGGATATGAGCCTATATTTATAAGGCTCAATGGATAGGGATGGTTGAGAGATTAGTGGATGAGGTGGCCTATAAGATCCTTGGATGAGGGATATTGAGCTCAACTGACCCACAATGATAGGGATAAGTGAAGACACGAGGCTCATCATCTAGAAGCCTCGAGAAACTTCTCCTTTTCCCTTTTTACCCAAGGTACCGTGTTTATCCTTCAATAATGGAGAGGTTCTGGTAAGAAACGCTTATGGAGTAAGGGCCATAGGCAATGGCACGACTTGTGGACAACAAGGGATAGGCGGTGTGAACAAGTTACCACTCCTAGAGAACAGGGAAAGCGCGATCCTGGGAATTTTCATGAAAGATTGACAATTAGCATGGGTTTCCACTCCAAGTGCTGGGATTCATGCAATTAGGTATGTCAAAGGTCTTATCACATGATGGTGACAGGATTTTGGTATAAAAACATATAAATAAATAAACCAATCATCATAAAAAAAATTTAAACATCCAAAATGTGATAATAAATAAGTGTCATAATACAAAAATGGGGCTTCTGAGCCACCAAAATATAAATACATGGTAGTACAAAATGTATCACTCCCAGGTATCTAATCCTGCAGAGGAGGAGGGAGGTTATGATCATGGAATGTCACCATGGCTCTAGCTAGTCATCAAAACAACCGTACCCATGCTTGTGGCACACCCACCACCTGACCCTGCATGGCCTCAGGCAGGTCCTCGACCTGCGCCATCGGTACTCTATGTGTCAGCCGCATGAAGTTGGTATGAATGCTTTAGAGCGTCCACTCTGCATCCACAACCATAATGTTATCTCCTCTTCCCCTTCGTATATGGCGAAGGAAGCCTTCAGGCCTTCATGGTCCTACATCTGCATACATATGACATGATGTCACTATGTGTTGTCACGCAAGAACATGTCTTTTGATTCCATATATCAAAAAACACAAAAAATTAAATATTTCACAAAACTTAAAAAGTCGGTTGGGATTCGTTACCAATGTCATCATATACCGATCCTGGTGGTAGTGGCATGTCAGGGTCTCCTTGAAAATATATCCCCACATAGGGGTAGTCATCGATGGAAACTATCTGTCATTGCCACCATGGAAAGAAATCAGCTGGATAGGGGTTGGAGACCCTACCTCCACCCAGTCTGTGCATCGTATCTGCCCAACATCGTTGGGCTAGATCTCAAACCCCATGAAGAGGAACATCAACTCTAGGGATAAATCCTGGAACACACTCAAAGAAAAATGTGCTCACTATCCTGCTGAAACCGAAGTTTCATACCCTTCCCATCTTGCACTTGCTGAGATGGTGCTTCATGTTTCCCAATAGCACAGTGCCCCAATCGTAAACCGTGGGTCTCATGCACTCCACTGCATAGAACATCAGGGGCCACGAGGCTTGGTGGAGTGAGGCTAGCCCTATTATCCTACCTAGTGGCAGTACTATGGCCTTTAGGCCTAGCACCTATATGGAGTTAGTTGGGATCTGACTCCTGAACTTCTCCGTGTCTGGATAACAATACACAGCTATGTACTCGTCTATGGTGAGGCCACCTCCGGGCCCACAAGAACGTAGGTTCACCACTTCCCCCCCATCAGGACAATCCAGTAAAGAAGTATATGTCCTCCACTTCTATGGTGAGGGACATCCCGTCGATATGGAATGACTCTGAGTCAGGATCCCAGTAGTCTACTAGCATCTGCAGTAGTCTTGGTTTGGCCCTTAAGCCACCAAGACACCAAAAATTATAGAGCCCACATGTACGAAGAGCCTATTGTGCCATTAGATCACCCCGTACTTCTTCTTCTACATCCCCGTGCTCACATTCCCTCCATTCTAGAACCATCCTGCACATTTAATTCAAGTTTGGGTCATTATATGTCTTTAAAAAACTTGAACGCAGCCGCATATGAAACTGTTTACTAAACAGTCGCGTATGTACGTGACTTCGGGGCATTTTTCTGCATATATCTATCCCTATACACGGAAAAATCCTCAATTTCCTCGTGGGATGTGGCACATAATTTAGGATGTCCTATAAATCAAATTAGACCATGGAAAATTAAAAAATTTACATGTAAATGAAAGAGCAAGGCATGGGAAATTATTTGGAAAAAACGGTGTCGGATTTTGCATGCTGGATCTCTCGGAATTAGCATTTGAAGTTTTGAGCTCAATTGGGTAAAAACTTCAAATGTTATATAATGTTTTGAATGTTTTACTATTTATAGAAATTTTTACCCCCTTTTCTATAGTTTTGGACCATTTATGACCCTTTTGGACCATTTATGACTAATATATGATGTAGGAGACTATTTTGAGCGTCGTTTTAATAGTTGTTTTGACCTGTTCATGCCGATTTCAAATATGATTTTTAAACTGGCATATAGGTTAGGTTTCACCTCCATTTTCATTTTTCATGAACTTATGACCATTTCATTATAACCTTAGGTATGAACCCATTTAATCTTGTCATGGAACCTTCTTGCTGTTTTAGAAGTGGCATGATTATAATGGTAGAGCTTGACCTTACATGGGTACCCTAGTTAGCTCCTTATTTACATTTGGTGCCCATGTCGATAGTTTTTCTTTAGGGTGTGGGAGTCCGTTGTATAGTATCGCCATGACATTTCATAAGAGCCTCATACTCCTCTTGATCTTTTGCTAGCTTGTTTCCTTAGGACTCCCTTATGTTAAGTTGTAATTGCATTATCATGAGCTTTACCTACCTCATTGAGCCTTATGTCGGCTTCCCTGACTTTGAGTATCAGCCATATAGCTAGAGCTTGCCTCATGACTAGCCACGTAGAGCCATTTTATATATCCTTTGTAGCTTGATTCCTTATTTTTATCGGGAGGGGACTTTCCCCCGAGTGTCACTATCCTACACATGTGTCCTTGCATTGAGCATAGGTATGTTCCACTACTTGGAACTAGTTTGCTTGCCTATTTGACACTCATATCCTCCTATTCTGTAACTTTAAAGTGATTTTATTCTTTTTCAATCTTTTCAAATATTTGAAAAAGTCCAAAAAAAATTAGAAAACCAAAAAGCCAGACAAGAAAAGATGTTATCTTTGGCAGCAGTCGAGTCGTTTGGCCTTTGAATAGAGCACTGTACATCACATCCGTTGGTTGGGTTAATAGTTTGTCTTTAGGATATGTACTCATTTATCTAAGTTTATCTCCACCGAATGGTTAAGCTTCCAGTCCCTGGAGCCTCTATTGATGCCTGCTGTGTCACAGAGATGTCCCAGTTTTGCATATCGAGTCTATGTTTCCTACATTTAGTCACCATCTGCCTTTATGCTCTTGTTTGAAGGAATTTGAAACTTGAGTCAGCCATTCCTCAGTAATCTTGACTTTGCATGTCGGCCATTCCCGGTATAGTTACTGGTTCATGCACCTTATGATTGAGTCCTTCCACATTATACAGCTTTGCTGAGTACCTCATGTTGGATGATGGGGGATGCCTTATTGCCCTCCTTCCAACGGATTTCATCCCATCGACTTCATATCATTTATTCTGGGATAGGAATCTAGATTCATGTTTGAGTTCCTTGAGACTTGCAGTCATCAATGGCAGCTTCTCTCGCCATCGACAATTTTTGGGAATACATCAATGTCCCCTGATCAATGGACTCTCTCAAGTGTTCGATCTCAACAAATTTATTCACACTTGTTAATTTGCACTCTAGTACCTTGATTCCCATTTTCATTATTGGTGGGTGATCTTGCGTCTATTAACGGTATACATCAATGACCGATAATCAGATGATGGACTACTATGTTCGACCTTGACACCTCTATTCACATAGTAGGACATGTAGTCATTGTGGTTTGTGTAAAAGACCTTCCAAATTGGTGGAATCTCTTATATGCTACCTCCTTGACCATGCAAGTGTTCATGAGACTTCAGCTCTCATGACTTGATTCCAGTATATGTCAGACATTTCCAGCTATTATGAAGATATTTATCCATTATATATCTTTAGTATTCATGGAAATCATGATCCTTTGTATATCTTCATCATGGAGATATTGATCTATTTATATTGTACATGGCAATGACCACATATGTTATATTGTATCATGCCTATTCATGGCCATTGTACTCTTATGTATCCTGGACTGCTATATGTATTTATAGTTATGTGCAGAGTTGTATCATTGTATAGTGTTGATTGGATGGCTGGTTCTTCCATTGGGTTCTTCATCACTTCACTTCTGGGATGGACTTATAATGTATTTCGGCCATCGTATGACCCGTCTGACCTCACACATTAGGGGGAATCTATTATAGTTTATTTTACCACACATGATGAATCACATTTTTATGGCCTTCCCTGTCCCTCTGCAGAATCCTTAGACCCCATGTACCATTTTTGTACCTTTGATATTTCCAATATCTTCCCTAAAAACATGCAAAAATTTCCATACGCGACTTTTAAACCCTTCATCTCGTATATACGTGGGTTTGACCCCTAAAACCGTGTACATCGGGATGTGTGCAAAAGGCCAAATTCTTTTGGATTTTTCCTTGATGTGGATCTGACTCACTTGTCTCCTAGCCTTCCATATTCCTTGAGATCACTCATATTTGACCTTTCATTACCCCATTGAAGAGCTATATAAGGAACCCTTTGGATACATTGAAGGCATGAGGAATTGAGAGCAAGAAAACTATAGTCCATTATTGTCGGAGATTATAGTTGAGTCTTCATCCCTTTGTCCCTTGGAGCACTTTTGTGTTCTTCCCAAGCTTTCCTTTTGCTTGTGAGCTTGCTATCAAGAGATGGAGGATTGAAGTGGTGGAGGACCAAGTGGGGGACTCAGTTTCTCCAATTCGCAAACATACTGACAGCGGTTGTCTCTATTGTAATCTATGTTTTATATCAATAGAAATATATTTTCCTATCCAATAATGTGTATTTGAACGAATATTTGATCCATGGATGATTTCAAATGCTTATATGTTATTGATTATATATGTTAGAGTAGGTCTAACACGATTATATATAGCATGCTTGTCTTGTTTATTAAATGTTGAGGAAGCAATTTATCAATTCAAGATGGAGTTGGAAAGCTTAATGGGGATCTACATCAACTATCCAGAATAAGGTACAAATCGAGATCTTTTAGTGTCAGATATTTGGTTTCTCTTGCATATAGGAAATGATTGATTTATGGAGTCAAGCTATCTGTTGTGGTACCCCAAGCCATAGGAATTTCTCTCTGTAACAACATATTTAGTGACTTAGTGATTGAAATGTTATTGTAATTGTTGTTAAAGAACATGTCATCGAAAAGGGAGTGTGCTTAGGAACTACATTTTCATGTGGGACGGTCATGAAATTGTATTAGGAGCTCATGATTAGGATATCCTAACTGGGATGTCATGAATCATAATTAGTTGGGGTTTGAAGCAGTAGTCTTGTTGAAGGTGATGTAAAGATCCTAAACTTAAGAGAAATATGAATAACACATCACTATGTTATGATTATACATGTCATAGTAATTGCAATCCATTAACCATATAAATCCTCACAAGAGTAGCGAACATAGAAACACTCAAATAAATACAAAATTGAATGCCATGAACAGAAAGAAACAACAACAATCACACTATGAACATAGGAAAAGGCACGAATGCCATGTTGGTAGCTGATTAGCAAGAAAAATACAAAAGCCTATAATAAAATATATCTCTCATCCATGCTCATACCATAAAATGAATACAATATGATGCCTCTTACCAAAGATTAATCAAAACCTACATATAATGGTATCCTAGATTAACCTTGATTGTGGAGGTCTATTTATGTTTTAAGCATCATTTCTTTCACAGAAAAGCATTTATGATTTTAGTGTGTTCCCTATCGGCAGACTGTCATATCTTTGCTTGAGGTTTGATCATGTAAAATATGGTGCAAGAATCCTTAATGAAATACCATTGTGCTAGAAACCACCAATGCATAGAGGCAACAAAGCTCAAAGCCATTTGATGAATATCACTCTGAAGACCCACTTGAGTGAATGGTATAAAAATACCACTTAAAATGAATTTACTGGGTTTTTCTTATCCCTTGACCATTGTAATAGAAACCACCAATATATGGAGGCAACCAAAAAACAGATCCATTCAATGAAGATCACTCTAAAAACCTACTTAAAATGAATGGCATAAAAATACAACTTAAATGAATGGCATAGAAATACTATTTAAAATGAATTTACTCATTTTTTACAGGGTTTTTTCTTATCCCATGCTCGCAAGTTATGATAGATATATTCCTAGTCAAGCATGACTCCTAGATTTGCAATTTGTGTCCATGCACACTTCAAAAAGTTATGAGATCCCTCACATATGCCCCTATATTTTTGTGCAACTTTATACTTTTTTTTATCAAGGACATTTGCAAAATATCTTCAAATATTTCTAAACATCTAATGACCCCTCCTTTATTACACGGAAGCCATACTTATGGTTCATTTTCCCTTGGCACCACTTGTGCAAGGTATATATAAGCATTATGCTCCTTTCTAATGTAGCACTTCATTACTAATTAAATAGAAGCGTAAAACTATTACATTTTGATTGAGGAACCACTTTAATAGAGTCCCTAACATGAACAAGTATGTGCAAAAAATGATCGTGCAATCATGTCAGGATTTGTCTTTTGTTTTCATATAGATCCCATGAAAATTTAGTGTTGTTTCCTATGTTACCAATAAGTCTATTGGTTTGGAAGGTTCGCTGCTTCATAAGTATCTTATGTTTATTTTGGTGTTAGTTCTATACCGTCTTTTTCCTTGTGGTGAATTGGAGACATGCTATATATATCTATTATATTTTTTCCACAGAGATACATTCCCTGTATCCTCGATATGATAAGGGGGTAAATCAAGGATGTCCCTGTTCACCCAAAAAATCCCTCACTCAGCTCTACATGGCCTACATCACCCAAGGACACCCATTCACGACCCTCCATTAGACCCCCACACCCTAAAAAAGGCTTAAGGATGAAGAAAAGGGCTTAAAAACCCCAAAAAGGAGCATAAATAACTCTCCTAGGGACTAAAGCCTCCAAAAAGGTGCTAAAACCCTTCAAAGGAGCCTAAAACCCTAAAAGGAGCTTAATTTACAGTGGAAGGGGCTAAAAGCCCAAAAAATGGGCTAAAGCTCGGACTAAGGGCTTAAAACCCTAAAACCCCAAAAAAGCTATAAAAGGAGGGTGGGGGGTCACTCTCAAACACACTCCTCTCTTGCATACTGTTATGTTGCCTGTGGATGCCTTGAGACCTCTTTGCCTCTCAAGCCACCCACATCCCCCTCTCTTCCACTCACATTCCCCATTGAGCCATAGCTCCTCCTCCATTGCTGAGTGAGATAGAGAGGTGCTTCCTTCCAACAAGGGTATGGTGGCCCATTTCACCAAAGAAGAGGTATAATATTGTCTTGTTTATGCATTTTTATTTAGTAGTTTAGTTGATTTCTAACCCATGTTTGTTTGCAGGTTTGTTTATTGACATGTTTTGCAGGTTTATTTATATTCATTAGTTGTTTGCAGGTAGCCAAGGCGAATCCCTAACCTTGTTTGTAGAGGGGCTCGCGACCATTCTTTCTTATTCTTTGCTTTCTGTGAGTTCCAATTTCTTTACTGCATTTTCCGCATGCAGGAACCTACCATTTTTTCCTATAGATAGAAGGGAGCCATTCTTGCTCCTGTAGCAAGGAGAAATCCCTGCTATAGAACTGGCGACCATACCGGGTCGATCCCATAGGATCCCTGGTTCAATTTTCTTTCAAATTTCAAGTTTTTCAGTTTATGCCCTAGTTTTAGAAATTTCTTGTCAAATCTAGCTTAGATCTAGTTTATTTCTAGTTTTTATTACTGCCGAAGCCTCTGTAAGGCAAATCCAAGTTAGTTTGGTCACAGTACAGGTTACTGTCGGCCGGATCTGACTTAGGATCAGAAAAACCCCAAATTCGGGGCAGGTCACACTTATGAGGCCTGAACAGGGGATGAGATCGCTCTTTTAGGTCTCATAGGTGTGACCAAGTCATCCTTTTCCCACCAAAAGGTGTGACTTCACTCAGACAGGAAGACCGCTTCTGTCTGTGAAATATGTGTGAACCCCTCGCCTGTTTCTGGAAAAATTTCGTGACCCCCTCACCGAAATTGACCCGAAACATGCGTTTTGTCAATCAAAGGTTAAATTTCAGTTTAATAGGGACTATCAATGCGAATCAGTCACCTCTGTCCAACACAGTAGTTCAATTTCAGTTTCTGTTCCAATTTACTGCAATTTCCTATACAAACAATGTGTAAATTACAAACAAATTTTAATGGCTTAATGAATGTTGCTTAACTAAAATCGACAATAAAATTAACAATGTTGCTCACCCTTCCTCCTCTACCCAGTCATCACCCTCTGAGGTATTCTGGGATACAACGAAGGGAAATCTCGTATAGTCCTAGGCCCTTCATTGAATATTTTTCTAAACCATTAAAACCGGATGACCTGGAAGGTAGAGGGGGTAGAGAAGGAGGGATTATCATAGCACTAAGTGTCCTCCCTATTGACCAACCTTGCATTCAGGAGGTGACCTATGGATCTATGGATGGGCTTAGTCCCATTGTGTTGAGATCCCAACACCTTCTCTTGGTTGAAGAGGAATATAGGTGTAAGGTAGTCATCTAGTTAGGCCATCAACATTCAGGGTTAAAAACTGTATCTGTTTACAAATTTCTGATTATTCCCCACCTGCACAACAATGATATGAACTTTTCTACAATATGATGAATTCATAAACCATTTGTAGCCAATTGATACCAAAAAGACAGAAAAACAAATACACCATACCAAGTAATCAACCCAACTCAGTTCATGATGTTGAGAGAGCCTTAAAAATTTATCAATTTACACTAAGTTCAAAAAAATCCGTAGTCTTTGAGGACATAAGTCCCTGACTGCTTCAACTGTGGGAAGTACTTGGGATCAGCCTAGAAACTCATTGTGAGGAGTACCACAAGAACCCCAAAGTAGTTGGGTGCTAAGAGTAATTGCCAAGCAAAACGGGCAACGACCCCCACCGATTGAGTAGAAATGCCCATGACGAAAAATCCAAGCGTTGTCTTCTGGCAGTCTTGGTGGCCGAGTGACCACCTATAACCAATAGGAATCCATTGAAACTGGGGTCCAAACATCATTCCCATCATTTTGATAAACATCTAACACAATTGATCCCCCATGCTCTTCCTCACTCCTAAGAGGCAAATTACCACCAGTCAAGACATTAAACTAACACCATTGAAACCATTCTCAGCGATCTCCCACACCATCAAAAGGCCACACCACCTCTAGTTGAGATTCAGACCCATACCAGTCTGAACTAGACCTCCATACTGCACCATTCAAGCCCCATGGCTAGTGCAAATCCAGATCCATTTTTCAGCATAACCATAGCAAGTTGACCCATGTCCACACCACAACCTATCACGAACAACCTTGCAGGTGGCCCAAGCACAGTCATGCAAACTATCATCAGTTAGCTGCCACCACCCATAGTGACCAGACAAGCTAGCCCACTTGCAACACACAGGGACAGTGGCCCTTCCACACACACTGCCCCTCCTGTCACACAGCGGGGTAGTGGACCATCCACTTACATTGCCCCTACTATCACACATGGGGGAAGTTTACTATCCATCCACACTGCCCCGCACACCACACTTGGGGGAATTGGCCCATCTACAATGGCACCATTAGCACCCTTAGCTATGCAGGTACATTATGCACCTGCAAACCCCACCACCATCCCTCCCCCATCTCACATAAACTTGGGATCAAATCTGCCTTTCATGGCTCGTCTTAACTTTCTTGATCTAGCTCGATTGACAAATGACCCCATTTGCCATCAATCTTTTTGGCCTCCAATGCCAACTAAGCTGCCATCAAACATCCCCAACTTTGAAGGCAAGGCAAGGGAATTTCCCCAAAACCATATTATGACATTCCATCTATGGTGCTCATCTAACAGCATCATAGATGATTCCATCAGGTTGAGGCTATTCCAATGCACCCTTACAAGTGCCATGGCCAAATGGTACATTGAGCTACTGCATGCCAAACATCTAGATTTCAACTCCTTAGCTTTCATGTTCCTACAGTATTTCCAACTCCCTATCAGATATGACGAAGGGGTGGAGATCCTTTTATCTTGTTGCCAAAGCACTGCGACACATATAACCAACCACATCCATGCGTGGTAGCGACGCCGCAACTTATGTAAAATCTAACTTAACGACAAGATCTTCATGGATTGGTTCCTCAAGACCTTGCTCCTGCCCATAGCAAAGGACGTCGTATCCAAACATCCCCAATCCAAACAAGAGGCCATACTGAAAGCCCAACAGTTTGATCTTATCTACGCCCAGTCTGGATATCTGTACATCGTCATTCTAGACGCCCCCCATCCAAACACCTCCTACTGAGATGCACCAGGGGCATCCCACGTTGCAGATGACATCATAGGCTCAGTCTCCCAACAGCCACAATACCATCCGACACCACTTGTCGTTACACCACAAACAAGCAACACTGCTAGTAATGCTTACCAAAATCAAACTCCAGACTATGCTAGAATCATGGCCTCGTTTGGAGCAACAACTTCCTACACACAACCTGCGCCACCGCAGTAGACTCAAGCCATGGCATGGCCAACATAGCAGTACATAGGGAAAATGCCCATATTTGTGGCACCACAGCCCACCCAAATTTATTATGGACCACCAGTGCAAGCGGTCCAAGCCCACGCCCCTGCTCAACCCATTCCGTTGGGACAGGTATTTGTACAGCAAAACCATCCCAACCAACCTACCCCCAACAATCAACAAGGGAAAGCTAGAAATAACCAGCCCTGGAACCAAGCCAATAACCAACCGTAGGGAAGCAGACAACAAACAAATCCTCCCAATAATGTTGCAGCGAACTGACCCACCCAAAACCCCCCACGAAAAAATGCACCAAGATGCAACGCCTCATTGTGCACAAACCAACCATGCACACTTTGTGAGGTCTATGGTCACTACACATTCGAGTGTCCCCTCATGGGTGGAGCTAAGAAGGCCATTCATAACGAGGCCCAACAAGCCACCAATGCTACAAACCAAGCCCAACCCAACCCGACACCATAAGGACCTCCTCCTATGGTGCTCCAGAACCCACTACCTATCCAAGGGTTGGTGGAAACTGCACCTCCTCCCCAACCCAATCCCAATGCTTCGGGGGCACCTCCCACAATATAAATAGGTGTTCACCACCTGCTAGCCATGACGACTGAAGAGGTCAACTTACAAACTAGACGGAATCAGTACGGTACCACCACTGAACCCGCTGACACATCAACAGAATATATGTGTAAGTTGGTCAACGCACCTCTTCAATTACCCCTTTTCCCCCACCCCCCCATACGCCGAGTGGCCAACAATGCCACAGCTATAGCTATTGTCAGCTATAGCATTGTGGATGATTTGGCCCAAACACCAATGGCCATGTCCTCTCTAGAGTTACTCAAAATGTGCCCAACGTAGTGGAAAATGTTACTAGCCTCCCTTGGGGCCATAGACCCCTCCAAATCCAAGTTGATCACGTTCAACATGAAGAATGGAGAACCATGCATGCCATCAACCATCGCCTTCCAAATCCTGGTGTCTATCCAGAATTTGGTCCTACACCAGTGCATAGTGGATGAGGGGGCATCCACATGCGTTATGTCCACCCTGGTTTGGCAAAAACTTGGATCCCCAATTCTGCAACCATCCTCCACAACTCTATGGGATTATGATGGAAATCCCACTAAATCCCAAGGAATCCTCCCCCATGTCCCCATCACATTAGCCGGAAGATAGTGCTGATCGACATAGAGGTCATCAACGCTCAACTGGACTATAACCTTCTCCTAAGAAGAAGTTATATCTATGGAATGAGAGCAGTGGCATCAACTGTCTTCCGTCTCATGATGTTCCCCCATGAATGGAATATTGTGACGGTTGATCAACTCCCTTATCATGATCTGCAAGGGTTAACAGCACCTGCCAACATTATCCTGACCATCACCACTATTGAGCCATAAGGGACTCCTACACATGCGAATGTTATCCCTGCAATCAACACTATGGTTAACAACACACCAGCCTACTCATTATTGAATGTGGGCTCTGGGTTGTTTGTCAATCCCACCATGATGTCTCCTTTCCCCTTAGTGTCACCACCACCGACGAAAAATGAGACTGCAGACTTGTGCATGGTCTCATCCAGCACTGCTGCACCCAAAAAACAAATGCAACCGCAACCCCAACCACAACCACAACATCGTCTACAGCTGTAACACCAAAAGAAGCCGCAACATCACCTGCAACACTAGCATTTCACACAGCCGCATCCACAACCGCATCCCCACATGTAACCGTTAGGGAGTTATCTAGGCTCATCTCCAGTCCATACGATTCCCTTCCTCTTCACCCACCTAGTGTCATGAGAAAGCCGGTAATGGCCACCTTAAGCCTACCCAACTTTACATTGGGAATTTTGGTATGGTATCTTGATCCACCGGCTCAACCAGCAATGCCCCTGGTTGTTTTAACCACAGTGCAACCCATTGCGGTCGAGTCTCCCATCCACCTGGTCCACAAAATCCAACCACTGCACCCGCAACTGCACCACCCCACCCAAAAAGGGCTAGGGAAAAGAATACCAAAGCCATCGTAGAACCACTATAAGTCCTACCTTGCACTGTCTGCAAGCAATATTGCCATCCAACTCAGAGTTGCCCTGAAATCCCAATGATTCATGCACCTTTAGATTCCATGGATACAAATGAAAAAATCACCATGGTTGAACTCCCAACTGTGTCAATAGTCAGAAACAAGGCATTGAGAACAAACCATGCTTGCGCCCTCTGTGGTTTGTATGGACATTACTCTCACCATTGTCAATACTTGCTGGAATTTCAAATGGCTCTAGCTAATCTCTGTCAACATTCCCTTGATTATTAAATCACCTTCATCGAAGAAGTTCACCCCCCACTGCCTTCTTTAGACGTCATGTCCATTTACATGATATCCAGTTCAATTGACCCGCTTATCTCCACCTCCAACAATGGTCCATCAAACCTGTCACTTCATTTCTTTAGCAACGATGAAGAGATACTTGAAACTCTGCCAACCTCAGAATACCCATGGGACGACATGCACCATCGCTCGTTCTTTCTCCCCGAAGAACTCGTGTCGTAGTCTGAACAGTTTTTCGTGGAGACCAAAGATTTCATCCATGGGAAAGTCGACTGGTTCAAGAACCCCATCTCGGCACTAGACACCTTTGAAGAAGGGAACATGGCCAACATTTCACCCACCATCAAAATCGACATCTCAACCAATTCTGAGATTGTTGAAGAAATCATCCTGGGGGCATCTTGCTCCCTGGAATAGGTCACTGCCTACACAGCTCTCTTCCAATAATTCCACGACATCTTCGCCTGGTTCTACACTGAAATTCCCAACTTAGATCCATCCATCGTGGAACACCACATTGACACATGGCCTGATGTGGCACCCGTACACCAAAAGCAATGGCCCATTCACCTTTCCAAAGTGGCCACGGTGAAAGCCGAGATAGAGAAGCTGCGCACAACCGGCTTCATCTACCCCATTTCCTACACTACTTGGGTTTCTAATCCTGTTCCCATGAATAAAAATCAGGGTACCATTCGCATTTGGGTAGACTTTCATGACCTCAATGGGGCATGTCTCAAAGACAACTTCCCCACACCCTTCATCGATCAGATAATCGATGCATGTGCCGGACATGAAGCATTTTCCTTCATGGATGGTGTTATCCCTAAAGTTGAACCTAGACTACGGGATTCAAGCTTAAGGAAATCTTTGTTCAAAAATGTATAAATCAAATGAAATCAAAATGAAAACACAAGTTGGTATGACATAAAGACTGTAGGTAAAATCAAATAATCTTTAAAGAACTAGGCTACTATAAAATCAAAGCTGTTTGTATAGATCACACAAATCTGGTATGAAATCAAAAGCTGTAAAAAGCATCACACAGTTTAAAATAAGCAAAGCTGGTATATGTCACAGATTGGTAAATACAAGTATTTATAAGAAGATCAAAGCATTAAAGAGAAGGCTGGTATGAATCAGAGCTGCAGGAAAATCAAACAGATGCTGTATAACATGAAATCAATCACAAAGTTCAATGTGCAGGTACTATGATCCTAAATCATGAAGTGAAACTGTCAATGTTTGTAAAAATAAAAAGATAACTGTCATCTCACGATAAGAATTATTGTAATGGAATATGAATGACCATATACATAACATAATTATCATAGAGACAATTTATATAACACAAGGACAAATCATCATCAAGTTTATTCAAAACTAGAACCTATCATTGAAGCTGCAAAATGCTCATGCTACATAGGTGTGCTTACAAATGATCAAGCATTACTCCCAAAACAGCCAACCTACAGTCCCCTGCGTTCTCCTGAAAAGAAGAACTCTCCCTTTTACATTGAACAATTCTAGAATTTATATCAATTACATCAACAAACTAGTTACAAGAAATCTGAAATTATTTGGTCCTCTGCCTCTTCGATGAGGTCTGCCGCCTATCAAGTTAGTTGCTGAAATGATGATTCGATGCCTGGAAATATTGAACTTTAACAGCCATCTAATATAAAAATAATTCTTTGTTTTTAGGTGTCCGCCATCTGTATCATTATATGCTTAAATGCTGCTGGAAGATATTGACCAAATCCCTAATAGTCTGGGGATGATTAACTCAACTCCTTGAAATCTGGAATCATTGGCAGCGCTGTCTTCAAATTCAAAATGCTCTGCCACCTGGAAATCTGATCCTTCTTCTATGCTGGCGTCCTCATCGTTTTCACCCATCTGTATTATCCAACTTGCCATAGATAACTGATTAATAAGTACTGGATAAATATATTAATCTTGATAGCAAATAATACTTCACCCAGAGAAATCTTAAGGCGTTCCCTCTCAACCAATCAACATGTGCTTAACACACGCTGTGATATGGCTTCTTGTATAACTACTCTCGAGCGAAAGATCTAGCCTATCAATTAAAATAAATCTATATACTTCCCATTGGAGATCACCTATTACATGTCTTCCAATATTAGCCGAGAAAATACAAATATCGAGTCTCTTTAACACTAGCGTTACATCAAGTTGAACCTTGGGTCTACCCTTTCCAGATAATTCCATTCGAGATGCAACAATTAACATTGATTGTCACTATTTTACCTTTGCTAAATATTTACCCTCATATATTCTCTTGTATTCCATACTGATATTTGCACCTGAACCTGCTAAAAGCTGCTTTTGAATTCCACTATAAAGTATTTCATAAACAAGTGGCACTGCAACCAAATAGTGTGGTGGAAAATTCTTCAGGTACTCCTTTAAGTAGTTCACATTTGTGTAGACTTGCTCAATCCCGCGAGTGAAGGTAAAATATTCAGTGGCATGCTCATACAAATGCCATGGTAGAAGAAGACTAAGAAATCTATTTCCCACAATGGTAGGCATAACCCCACCCAAGTGTATGATCTGATGCAGCAAATTTCCATGAGTGAGCATGATTGTGTACAATATCCATGAGGACAATGATTTCCAATTCGTGGGATCTGTCAATGAGAGACTTTTAGATCATCTGGGGTCCCACAGTGACTACTAACAGCAAACTTGGAGTATGTGGACGCAGGATAATTAACCCTTGAAGCGAGTTCATGTCATCTGCTTCGAGTAGATCAGAATCTAAAACAGAAAAATGCCAATCTGTGGCTATCCAGACATAGCCCATGCTCTAATTTCATAGCTTCAAACATAAGTTTAAGACCGACATCTGAATACATATAGACTACAAGAATTCGTGTATCCAGTGAATTCAATCTTGCCAATATATTACTCATCTCGCTTCGGCCAATGCCAGGAGCCATAACTTCTTTAATACTTATAATTAGTGTGCCCAACAAACAGAGAATTGGTAGTAAATGCATAAGGCTGAACATCTACATCTTCCCTGGTAATCTTATTGATGAAAGAACTGTTACCCACATTTGGATACCCACAGATAAGTATAGTCCCGGTGTTGGGATCAATAGAAAGCAATCTAGCCATGTGCTGCTGAACCTGCTCTAGATTCAATCAAATATCAAATATAAAATAAAGTAAAATTTAAAAACCATAAAAAAAAATCAAAATCAAAAATTCAAAAATAAGCAGGAGGAACAACCCTAGAGATAACATCTGGCTCTGTCTGGGGATGGGATGCTCCCTGTGAGCTGCTAAGAACAAGCATCACATAGTTTAAAATAAGCAAAGCTGGTACATGTCACAGATTGGTAAATACAAGTATTTATAAGAAGATCAAAGCATTAAAGAGAAGGCTGGTATGAATCAGAGTTGCAGGAAAATCAAACAAATGCTGTACAACATGAAATCAATCACAAAGTTCAATGTGCAGGTACTATGATCCTAAATCATGAAGTGAAATTGTCAATGTTTGTAAAAATAAAAAGATAGTTGTCATCTCACGATAAGAATTATTGTAATGGAATATGAATGACCATATACATAACAGAATTATCAGAGAGACAATTTATATAACACAAGGACAAATCATCATCAAGTTTATTCAAAACTAGAACCTATCATTGAAGCTGCAAAATGCTCATGCTACACAGGTGTGCTTACAAATGATCAAGCATTACTCCCAAAACAGCCAACCTACAGTCCCCTGCGTTCTCCTGAAAGGAAGAACTCTCCCTTTTACATTGAACAATTCTAGAATTTATATCAATTACATCAACTAACTAGTTACAAGAAATCTGAAATTATTTGGTCCTCTGCCTCTTCGATGAGATCTGCCGCCTATCAAGTTAGTTGCTGAAATGATGATTCGATGCCTAGAAATATTGAACTTTAACAGCCATCTAATATAAAAATAATTCTTTGTTTTTAGGTGTCTGCCATCTGTATCATTATATGCTTAAATGTTGTTGGAAGATATTGACCAAATACCTAATAGTCTGGGGATGATTAACTCAACTCCTTGAAATCTGGAATCATTGGCAGCGCTGTCTTCAAATTCAAAATGCTCTGCCACCTGGAAATCTGATCCTTCTTCTATGCTGGCGTCCTCATCATTTTCACCCATCTGTATTATCCAACTTGTCATACATAACTGATTAATAAGTACTGGATAAATATATTAATCTTGATAGCAAATAATACTTCACCCAGAGAAATCTTAAGGCGTTCCCTCTCAACCAATCAACATGTGCTTAACACGCGTTGTGATATGGCTTTTTGTACGACTGCTCCCGAGCGAAAGATATGGCCTATCAATTAAAAGAAATCTGTATACTTCCCATTGGAGATCACCTATTACATGTCTTCCAATATCAGCCAAGAAAATACAAATATCGAGTCTCTTTAACACCAGCGTTACATCAAGTTGAACTCTGGGTCTACCCTTTCCAGATAATTCCATTCGAGATGCAACAATTAACATTGATTGTCGCTATTTTACCTTTGCTAAAGATTTACCCTCATATATTCTCTTGTATTCCATACTGATATTTGCACCTGAACCTGCTAAAAGCTGCTTTCGAATTCCACTATAAAGTATTTCATAAACAAGTGGCACTGCAACCAAATAGTGTGGTGGAAAATTCTTCAGGTCCTCCTTTAAGTAGTTCACATTTGTGTAGACTTTCTCAATCCTGCGAGTGAAGGTAAAATATTCAGCGGCACGCTCATACAAATGCCATGGTAGAAGAAGACTAAGAAATCTGTTTCCCGCAATGGCAGGCACAACCTCACCCAAGTGTATGATCTGATGCAGCAAATTTCCATGAGTGAGCATGACTGTGTACAATATCCATGAGGACAATGATTTCCAATTCGTGGGCTCTGTCAATGAGATACTTTTAGATCATCTGGGGTCCCACAGCGACTACTAATAGTAAACTTGGAGTATGTGGACGCAGGATAATTAACCCTTGAAGCGAGTTCATGTCGTCTGCTTCGAGTAGATCAGACTCTAAAACAAAAAAAATGCCAATCTGTGGCTATCCAGACATAGCCCGTGCTCTAATTTCATAGCTTCAAACATAATTTTAAGACCGGCATCTGAATAAATATAGACTACAAGAATTCGTGTATCCAGTGAAGTCAATATTTCCAAGATATTACTCATCTCGCTTCGGCCAACGCCAGGAGCCATAGCTGCTCTAATACTTATAATTAGTGTGCCCAAAAAACAGAGACTTGGTAGTAAATGCATAAGTCTGAACATCTACATCTGCCCTGGTAATCTTATTGATGAAAGAACTCTTACCCACATTTGGATACCCACAGATAAGTATAGTCCTGGTGTTGGGATCAATAGAAATCAATCTAGCCATGTGCTGCCGAAACTACTCTAGATTCAATCAAATATAAAATATAAAATAAAGTAAAAGTTAAAAACCATAAAAAACAATCAAAATAAAAAATTTAAAAATAAGCAGGAGGAACAACCCTAGAGATAACATGTAGCTCTGTCTGGGGATGGTATGCTCCCTGTGAGCTGCTAAGAACAAGTAGACCAAGTGCCTTATTTCCATTGGGCTGGAGTCTTCATCGCAAATCTCTGCTACTGAACAAACCACTAACTGAATCTTTAAACTACTCCGCAAACTGAAATAATCTTCTCACAACAATCTGATCACACTGTACAAACTTTAAAGAAATGCTTGAAGCATCAAGCTTATTCATTTACAGCTTCTACACTAATCAAAACTACTTTCTTTTGATCAGGTAAAATCATGTTTCCAGTGAATCCATACAAGTATCTGAATATTTAATGAAAGTCTTGATCTGTGCATTAGGAAAATGAAAACAGGAACAACAATCATCATCTGTCTGAAATTTCGATTGTCAGATTTATCATACAATGTATACTGAAACCTTGAATTGATAAATTCCTTGATGTAGTTAGCTACCGGTTCATGCCATTTTCTCAATTTTGAATTATCAAACTCGTCCTTATTCTCAATCCTTATATCGAAAGACAGCTGAAAAGAGCTTTGAAATGACAAATCCTGTATTTTGACCTCTAAAGCTTCAATCTTTTTCTCAATATGTGCAGCAAATTCTTTTAAAAAGATGACTTTAAATTCAGAGTTACATGAGCTTGACATTAGATAAGAAGACAAAATGGAAGAAAAATTTTCATCAATTCTCATATCACTCCATTCCTTGAAATTTTTAATGGAAATAAAACCTGCCCTAAACTCTGTCTTCTCCATCCATGTCTTTAGAAATATAATCGAAAAATCTATTGATGATCTAATTGACCCCACTGGCAAATCTTCTGATCTGGAAATGATGCATAAAGGGGACCATGGAATATGAAAATTCATTTCAGAAGAAAGGAAAAGACAACCTCCCTTTTTCAAAAACAATCTGACATTTGAACTGCCCAAAGACTCCATATAATCAACAAATGGATCAATGAAGTTATAAGGAAATACCTTTTGCTGAAGATCAAAATATCTCTGTATATCCTCTTATAATATGAATTAAAAGCATCATGAAAGTCTTTCAAAGAGGAAATACTGGAAGGAGGAAGATTTCTGTACCATTTTCTTGCAGAACCATCTAATGAATACATAAACATTTTCATCAATACATCTTCATGATGTATACCCAGCTGATCCATGTATTGATGAAATTTAATTACATGATGTGCCGGATTTTCATCTTCCCTTTCTAGGAATCGGGGAAGAAAATCTCCCCATTCGTCTATGGTAGGTACTGCATGTGGAAAGCCAGGAACATCTGAGAAATTTAACGGAGCCAATCTCTGTGCCACCATGGTTTCAAAACGCTTAGAAATCTTGTAAAATCGCCTCTGGATTCTTTGAACATGGAGTCGCCCGGTGAATAAATTTGTAGTCTAACTAACGCCCTGCTCCTGTTCACCATCAAGAGTTGGATCTAATCTTTTTCATTCTTTCCCGAGGAAGATATCTTCACTCCTCCGTCCCCGGCAACGGCGCCAGAAGATGTTATCCCTAAAGTTGAACCTAGACTACGGGATTCAAGCTTAAGGAAATCTTTGTTCAAAAATGTATAAATCAAATGAAATCAAAATGAAAACACAAGCTGGTATGACATAAAGACTGTAGGTAAAATCAAATAATCTTTAAATAACTAGGCTACTATAAAATCAAAGCTATTTGTACAGATCACACAAATTTGGTATGAAATCAAAAGTTGTAAAAAGCATCACACAGTTCAAAATAAGCAAAGCTGGTATATGTCACAGATTGGTAAATACAAGTATTTATAAGAAGATCAAAGCATTAAAGAGAAGGTTGGTATGAATTAGAGCTACAGGAAAATCAAACAGATGATGTATAACATGAAATCAATCACAAAGTTCAATGTGCAGGTACTATGATCCTAAATCATGAAGTGAAACTGTCAATGTTTGTAAAAATAAAAAGATAACTGTCATCTCACGATAAGAATTATTGTAATGGAATATGAATGACCATATACATAACAGAATTATCAGAGAGATAATTTATATAACACAAGGACAAATCATCATCAAGTTTATTCAAAACTAGAACCTGTCATTGAAGCTGCAAAATGCTCATGCTACATAGGTGTGCTTACAAATGATCAAGCATTACTCCCAAAATAGCCAACCTACAGTCCCATGCGTTCTCCTGAAAGGAATAACTCTCCCTTTTACATTGAACAATTCTAGAATTTATATCAATTACATCAACTAACTAGTTACAAGAAATCTGAAATTATTTGGTCCTCTACCTCTTCGATGAGGTCTGCCGCCTATCAAGTTAGTTGCTGAAATGATGATTCGATGACTGGAAATATTGAACTTTAACAGCCATCTAATATAAAAATAATTCTTTGTTTTTAGGTGTCTACCATCTGTATCATTATATGCTTAAATACTGCTGGAAGATATTGACCAAATCCCTAATAGTCTGGGGATGATTAACTCAACTCCTTGAAATCTGGAATCATTGGCAGCGCTGTCTTCAAATTCAAAATGCTCTGCCACCTGGAAATCTGATCCTTCTTCTATGCTAGCGTCCTCATCGTTTTCACCCATCTGTATTATCCAACTTGTCATAGATAACTGATTAATAAGTACTGGATAAATATATTAATCTTGATAGAAAATAATACTTCACCCAGAGAAATCTTAAGGCGTTCCCTCTCAACCAATCAACATCTGCTTAACACGTGCTGTGATATGGCTTCTTGTACGACTGCTCCCGAGCAAAAGATCTGGCCTATCAATTAAAAGAAATCTGTATACTTCCCATTGGAGATCACCTATTACATGTCTTCCAATAACAGCCGAGAAAATACAAATATCGAGTCTCTTTAACACCAGCCTTACATCAAGTTGAACTCTGGGTCTACCCTTTCCAGATAATTCCATTCGAGATGCAACAATTAACATTGATTGTCACTGTTTTACCTTTGCTAAATATTTACTCTCATATATTCTCTTGTATTACATACTGATATTTGCACCTGAACCTGCTAAAAGCTACTTTCGAATTCCACTATAAAGTATTTCATAAACAAGTGGCACTGCAACCAAATAGTGTGGTGGAAAATTCTTCAGGTCCTCCTTTAAGTAGTTCACATTTGTGTAGACTTTCTCAATCCCGCGAGTGAAGGTAAAATATTCAGCAGCACGCTCATACAAATGCCATGGTAGAAGAAGACTAAGAAATCTGTTTCCCGCAATGGCAGGCACAACCTCACCCAAGTGTATGATCTGATGCAACAAATTTCCATGAGTGAGCATGACTGTGTACAATATCCATGAGGACAATGATTTCCAATTCGTGGGATCTGTCAGTGAGAGACTTTTAGATCATCTAGGGTCCCACAGCGACTACTAACAGCAAACTTGGAGTATGTGGACGCAGGATAATTAACCCTTGAAGCGAGTTCATGTCGTCTGCTTCGAGTAGATCAGAATCTAAAACAGAAAAATGCCAATATGTGGCTATCCAGACATAGCCCATGCTCTAATTTCATAGCTTCAAACATAAGTTTAAGACTGGCATCTGAATACATATAGACTACAAGAATTCGTGTATCCAGTGAAGTCAATCTTGCCAAGATATTACTCATCTCGCTTCATCCAATGCCAGGAGCCATAGCTGCTTTAATACTTATAATTAGTGTGCCCAACAAACAGAGACTTGGTAGTAAATGCTTAACGCTGAACATCTACATCTGCCCTAGTAATCTTATTGATGAAAGAACTCTTACCCACATTTGGATACCCACAGATAAGTATAGTCCTGGTGTTGAGATCAATAGAAAGAAATCTAGCCATGTGCTGCCGAACCTGCTCTAGATTCAATCAAATATAAAATATAAAATAAAGTAAAAGTTAAAAACCATAAAAAGCAATCAAAATAAAAAATTTAAAAATAAGCAGGAGGAACAAACCTAGAGATAACAGATGGTTTTTTCGTATATAACCAAATCAAAATCTAGATAAAAGACTATTACAAGATGGCATTCACAACCCCATGGGGTACATTCGCTTATCAATTCATGCCCTTTTTCCTAAAAAACGCTGGAGCCACCTTCCAGCACACCATGACATATTGTTTCCACGATTTAATTCACATCATCTTGGTCTACCTGGATGACCTTACCGCTCGATCACCGAAACAAGCATAACATATAGACGACTTGCGACAAGTATTTTTACGTTGCTGCAAGTACAAAATTCATGTCAATCCCCTCAAGTGCATTTTTTGTGTCCCAGTAGGCCGTCTACTCAGATTCATCGTATCTCACAAAGGGATAATGGTATATCCCCTCAAAGTTTACGCTATCCTTGATCTTGCTTCCCCAAAAACTCGGCACCAACTATAGAGCCTCCAAGGCAAGGCCAACTTCCTTTGCCACTTTGTACCAGAGTATGCAACAAAAGCTTATGAATTCATTCGCCTACTCCGCACAAAAATCCCCTTTGTTTAGGATCAACAAGCACAAGAATCATTTGATGCACTCAAACAAGCCCTAGCTTCTACACCAGATTTCACCTGTGACTTCATTCTCTATGTGTCAGCCTCAGACAATGCCATCGCCAGAGTCTTGGTCTAAGAAGATGATGCTTTCCATGAGCACATGATTTACTACGTCAGTCAGAAGCTAACAGAACCCGCACTGTGATATTCACCTGAGGAGAAATTAGCCCTTGCCGTCGTCTTCTCAGCTCAGAAATTATGCCACTACATCATCGCAAACCATACACATGTAGTCGCAGATTCAAACCCAATGTGGTACCTCTTAAGCTGCCGCCTTCTATAAGGTCGAGCAGCCAAGTGGGTAGTCGTCCTCCAAGAATTCGACTCAGAGTTCGTTTCCCTGAAAAGCACAAAGCTACTCACTCTGGCCACCCTCATGACCGATCTACCCCCACTAACTGCGTCATCACTCCCCAAGGATGATCTCCCTGATGATTTCATATTCTTCATATTTATGGATGGCCCATGGTATGGGGACATCCTTCTTTATTTACGAACACAGAAGTTCGCAGTGCACTTAAACTATGAGGATATGTGATGCATCTGACATCAAGCCATTCACCACTTACTAATTAGATATGTTCTGTATCGTCGAGGCATTGATACCATTATACGTCGTTTCCTCACCCATGACGAGGCCGAAACCATACTCAATGACTGTCATAGTGGAGCATGCGGTGGCCACCTTTTAGGCCTGGAAACTGCCCAGAAGATTCTACGCGCCGGCTATTTTTGGCCCTCCATCTTCACTGATTGCATAGAGGCAGTCAAGCATTTCCATAGCTATCAGCTCTTTTCCCCAAAGGCAATAACCCCCCCTGCACCATTGCACCCTGTAGTCACAGTCGAGCCCTTCTGCAAATGGGCAATCGACTTCATGATAATCAACCCTATTTCGGCTAATGGTCATAAATACATCATTATGGCAGTCAATTACTTCACTAAGTGGGTAGAGTCCATGCCCACATTTGATTGCAAAGCTAAAACCACAGCATGCTTCTTCTTTAACCATGTTATTTCACGATTTGGTGTTTCTAAGCAATTAGTCTCGTAGCATGGATCACACTTTCAAGACGTCGTATGGGATGAACTGTCAACCATGTTGAAATTCGAACACTAGTACTCATCATCCTACTACCCCCAGGGCAATGGCCAAGTTGAAGCAGTCAACAAAATCATAAAAACAATGCTCCAAAGGATGGTAGGAAACCATAAAACCAACTGGCATCACATGCTATTCTCTGCCCTATGGGATTATTGCACATCCATAAAAACCGCAACTAGTTTCACTCCTTTCCACCTAGTACATGGTGTTGAATCGGTACTCCCTATAGAATTCCAAATCCCGTCCCTCCGCCTTGCAGTAGAACTCCTCCCTAATACTTCACCTTTAGAAGAATGACTCCTCCAACTCAAGAAAACCATAGAAGACCGTCGAGCTACCCTCCAATCCATTGAAGCAGTGAAAACATGGTCAAAGGTCCACTATGACTCCCATGTCCACCCTCGCACCTTCAGCGAAGGCGATATGGTTATAGTCTACGACCAACCCAATGATAAGTTGGGAAAATGAAAGTTCGATTCAATGTGGTATGGCCCGTACGTCATCCACCGTTGCCTCAGAAAAGGGGCATACACTCTTATTGACTCTGATGGACAACTCTTAGAGAACCCCCACAACGGGATCTACCTCAAGAGATTCTACGCTTAACATCACCAATGAGTCGCTTCATTTTCTTTTCTTGTTTTTTAATGTTTTCAACACAAATCAGGGGCAGCACCATTAGCTATTAATCCAAAAGTCACCTGGAGTCAGTTTGAGACACCTATCACACCTCAGGACCAAAACCTCTATCTCTTTATGAGACCATCGTCTCATGTTCAATAAATTAATTTTAAGACCATTCCCCACAAGTCACCTTGATTTATGAGCCATGACATGACGATGCAAGCGTATACGGACCTGTGCTTGTATCACAATCCCCTATCGCTACTCATGCAAGTTTTTGGGCCACCGCCCGTTAAGGGTCACCATTTTTCTTCTTATTTTGTATTTTAACACACAGCTGTCTACTCCATCCACCGCACCTTATGCGGACCTATGGACCACTGTCCACAAAACAATTTATTTTTCTAGTACATGTTATACCAAAATCCTATCACCATCGTGTGATAAGACCTTTGACATACCTACTTGCCCTAAATCCCAGCTTCTGGAGTGAAGACTAAATGGTTTCTTATCAGTCTATCATACAAATTCCCAGCATCGCTTATCCTCCCTTATCTAGGAGCGGTACCCCTATTCACACCACTTTTCATCGGTTGTCCACAAGAGGT
Source organism: Pseudotsuga menziesii (assembly GCA_001517045.1). Classification (NCBI taxonomy): domain Eukaryota; kingdom Viridiplantae; phylum Streptophyta; class Pinopsida; order Pinales; family Pinaceae; genus Pseudotsuga; species Pseudotsuga menziesii. The sequence continues at coordinate 790,846 of LPNX011037872.1, read as the reverse complement.
GCCACTGCCTATCACCCTTGGTCCATAGGTGGTTATTACCAGAACTGCTCTATCATAGAAGGAGAAGCGCGATACCTTGGGTAAAAAGGGAAAAAGAGAAGCTTCTTGAGGCTTCTAGATGATAAGCCTGAAGATATCCCTTATCCCTACTACTGTGGGTTTGTTGAGCTCGAGATCCCCTATCCTAGGATATTAGAGGCCACCTCACCCACTCATTTCTCAACCATCTCTATCCATCTATCCCTATACATATGAGCTCATAGCCATGGTTGAGGGGAGAAAATTGAAGGTATCGTTATGCTGTTGGACTGATTCTTGGCCCAAGATCATTTGGAGAGAGCATAGAGATCTAGAGTCGAAGCTTTTGGGGATGAAGAGCTGGTTTCATGGAGATGCATGTCAACACTAAGGATTGGTTGTAAACTTCTTCATATTTCTAATGAAAGCTGATTTTATGTCCCATATATATTGTTTATGTTTGATTTTAGATATATACTGCTAGATTCCTTAGTCACTAGCATAGATTAGTAGATCATATTCTGGTTGCTTTGATCTGTTTCGTGTCGAACTCTTTTGGAGGTACACAGGTGAACTATCAAAGCCTTGGATTCCAGATATCTACAGCATATAGGGAGAGTTATCAACCTCTGTGATATATTTGTTATGGATCTGAACCATTCAGACCAGCGGAACACCTTGCTGTGCACAGGAGGTGAAATAGTCCAAGCAACAAATCTGGTGACTCTACTGGGGAGTAGTTGTATTTAGCTGTTCTGATCGTCCTCAGTATGCAACTCTTGTCCAAATCCAGGATCTGTTTTCTTTGACTCTTTATAGTCATATCTACTTTCTAATTTGTATTATTTGGGTTTGAAATTTCCATATTTGTTCATATCTAAGTTATTTCAGTTTTTTATGCACTGTTACCATATTCAATTCGACAGTATTCACCTTGATCTAGTCTGTTTTTTATCTGATCCATTGTTCTCTTTTTGTTTTGGCCATCTACAGGGAACCATGACTATGCTTTGTGCAAGCTGCAGTGCCAGCGCTTGAACACAGTGGATAGTAAGCAGTGCCACCGCATGTATCTGGTTAGCAAGGAGTGGTGCTACTTTGGAAACACTCTTACAACACCTACAAAGTGCGGTACTAGGTAGGCATTAGTACAGAACCCTTTTTCCTCATTTTTCTTTGAAAATTTTGTAATTTTGATTGCTTTCATTTCTATTATCAGGCTTGTGTTATTGAATCTAAAGTGTGTGGCTTGCTTCTTTGATGGTTTAAGATTGATTTTGAGTGGAATTTCAAAATTTTGTTTAGTCTTTTTTATTTTTCATCCGCTTCTTGCTTGTTGGTTGTGTTTAAAGAAGGATTTCTTGTTTTCTGAAAGTTAGGGTGCTCATTGAACTCTCTTTTCATTGCATATACTGAAAGAAGAACATTAGATTAGCTTCTAGATTTTGTTTCTTGCTTGCATAGTAAACTTATTTTTCTTCCCTTTAAAAAAGAAAAGTTTTGCTTGAGATTAGGACATCATATTTGAGCATTGGATTTGGGTTTTCTGATTGGCTTTGTAAGATTTTAGGACCTTTATGATCTTCCGTCTCTCATGCATATAGGACTATCTCAATCAAAATAAAAAAAAAATGGTAGTTTTAAGTTAGATTTTCTTATGTTTTTAAGAAATTTGAAAAGTTAGAGTGCATTGGCATATAGGTGTGCTTGGTGTTGTTCTTTTAGAAAAAGAGTTTTTCACCCTTCCCTTTTTCTTTCGGAAAGAAGAATTTGGTTTGTAGAAGTATTTGCTTGTCTTTGACTTGATGTTCATGACTATTGATTGGAATGATTATTTTTGGTTTTGAAACAAAAGGAAAAACACTCTCTTCCCTCCTGTAAGTAGGCATATTGAACGGTAAAGTGAACATTTGCACAAGCATATTGCATGGTTTTACTTTTATGTCAGAACATCATGCATTAACCTAACCATACAAGTTAAAATCAATAGTAGTTGTAGGTTAAAATTTATGTAGTAACTTGAGTGATAGGTTAGAGACGTGTTCGGGCATCGTAAAACGTAGGAGCTATTGTTATTTGTCAGCATTACATTATGGGACTCACACAGTTCTTCCACATACCATCGGTATATCGAACGACCTTTCACGTACCCTTGAGGTATATAGAAAGGTACTTCACATACTTGATTGTATATTGGAAGGCCCCTTGTGTATGGTTATGCATTAGACAACACTACTACCGATTCAAGCTCCCACATACCTTGAGTATATCGGGAGACCCCACTAGGGTACCTTATCTATCTGATAAAAGCCCTTTGGCTATCTTGTTTGGAGCCATACATCGAAAATAGCATTCGGGGATATTACTACACATGTACCCTCGAGGTATATCATTAATGGCACTGGCCAGACAATCCTAGTAAGAGACCTGACTTTTGAACTCCTCCTGTCATTTTAAGTATTCTTTTTTTGACCTATAGTTTGAGTAGGGAAGTCTTTTGGTGTGTCTTTTCTATATTTTTAGACCCTAGGTTAGATAGGAACTGTACACACTGGCTGAGTTAAGATAGTCCAAGAGAGTACAGGGCTTGCCACCCGATTTCACTTTTGTTTCAGAAGGAAATCCAATGGAAGCTATCGACCAAGGAGCTACTACCACATCCCAAGTGGGATATCATGTGGTGGTGGAAAGTGGAGTATCATATTCTTCACACTCACCTCCCTTGGTCCAACAGCCTTCCTGTGAGGATTCATCGCTCCATCCTCCTGTGGAAGATCATGTTGATGATACCCGTTCGGATTTTTGTCCTAATGCTCCTTTTTGGGAGACACCCATCGGACAAGCCATTGCCTCATTTGGAACCCGTGTAAGTTCTCGTTAAAGTGAAGAAGAACGTAGGCAATACCGTGCTGCTATCATCCATGCATAGGAGGTAGAAAAATAGATTGACAACCTATTCATCCCTTCACCAGTTCATTCCACATTCCTTCGTGTGGGATATCGTTCACTAGCTGATTCTATGAGACCCATTGAACCGATTATAGATCGTCCATTAACAACCCACAACCCAGGTCAAATTTCCACCCCTCTGACCTCTTATGTTATATCTAATCCAAATCTACCCAGATCTTTTGTATCTGGGGCCCAACCTTCAATTCCTATGTCTTCAGTACCTTTGAATGCCGGGGGGCAACCCCCGGCATGACCTACATTATCTGATCCTGGAGCTGTACCTAGTCAAGAACAGACCTCTAACATAGAAACATCTACAGTTTTTTTCCCTCCCACCCACACTAATGTGGTAAATCCCCCATCTAGTTCAAGTCATCCCTTGGGGGAACAACCTATTTCCATTCAGTATTCTAGTGGTTATGGTTATCAAATACCTGTAGGTAATCATCCATATAATCCTACTGGAATTCCATTCCATAGCAACAATTTTATGCCATGGGGGAAACCCAACTGGTCTTACATGCCAGCCATGGGAGGGATATCCATACATACTGCGGGAGGTGCGAGAGGACCGCCTTATGGAGGTCCTCCCCCTAGGGGACCTAATGGTTCTGGAGGGCATGGTAGTCCTCCTCATGGTCCTGCCGGTCCTAGTGGTCCTAGGGGACCTGGTGGCTTTCCTCCTTATGGCTCTGGAGGGTCTAGTGGCCCTCCACCTAGTGGTTCTAGTGGCTCCAGAGGTTTCCCACCTCTTGGGGGTTCCGGAGGGTCTGGTGGTCTACCTCCTGGGGGTCCTGGTGGTCTCGATGGTTCTAGTGGTCCCGGTGGCTCTCATGATCCTTCTCGTGGAGGACCCGGTGGTCCTAACGGTCCTAATTCTAGAAATCAGCCCCCCATGGGAGAATTTCTTGGTAGTTCTTCCTCACAGAAATCTGTTTATCAGTCACACTATGGCCCTACTCATAATTTCATGCCATATCAATATTACCAGTATGTGCATCCCAATAGAAAATTACCTTTCCTTGCAACTTTGAACTTTCCTGATTTTTCCAAGTTGATTAATGATCCCATTCAACACAATCCCTCGTGGCCTCCCATTCTGGTAAAGTTACCATCGGACATTCCAAAATTCAATGGGAACCAGGGTGAAGATCCGTGGAACCATGTTATGAATTTTCATTTGTGGTGTTCCTCGAACTCCCTCATGGATGATTCTATCTGATTATGACTCTTTCAGCACACTTTGACCAGTACGACCGTGAAGTGGTATATTGAACTCCCACAACACTCGTTTGTGGATTTTGGCTCATTGGCAACCATTTTTCTTATGCACTTTCAGCTCCCTATTCGTTATGAAACAGGCACTGATATTTTAAATTCTCTACGATAGAACACCTCCACCCACATTTTTGATCATATTCATGAGTGGAGAAGGTGGAGAAGACTTATTAAGGCCCCTATTCTAGATCAGTTGTTAGCTGATTGGTTCACTAAGTCCTTGTTTCCTCCTATTGCTCTAGATGCGGCCATTGGCTGTTGGTTTAGTACAGTTCCCATCCATAGCGAAACCTTCCAAGCAAAACCAACCTACTACTCCTTCGACTCCCAAGGTTTCTGTCGAGGTCAATTCTATTCAAAGTACTCAAACCTCAAGTAATAAAAAGAAAGGTAAAAATTGAAATAAAAAACCTAGAAACCAGCAGGAGACCCCACAATCAACCCATAATGACACCAACACAAGGAAAAGGAAGGCTAAATACCCTTTTCTATTGTGTGGTGGTGACCACTTCTCAAAGGAGTGTCACCGCCGAGACGAAATATTCCAATTTTTGAAGTCTAATCCCGCACCTATTGTACTTACGGATCCCTTTTCCTCTTAACAAGAGCTGGTAGACCACATGTCGAACCAGGGTAACTCTAGTTCATCAGAGGAAATTCGTATGATGTCCTCAGATACCATCCATCTACAAACTCGAAGCCAGAATTATGATAAACTGATAGATAAGCAAGAAGATCAATCTTCTTCAAGGAAATCTCCCTCTACTAGTTCTTCGGAATCCTCGTCTACTGTTCCCTTGTCTATCAAGAAACCTACTCTTGACATGATTTTGCACCCACCCAAGAGTACTCTTCGGAAGTTTGTTTTTAATCCCAATGCCCGAGCTACTCAATTCTATAATGTGGTTGAAGATCTCACTCAAGCACCTTGTGCGATGTCTACCCTAGAAGTACTCCAAAGTTACCCTACATAGTGTAAGAACTTGTTGATTGCATTAGGAGCTGTAGACCCGGACAACATTAACTTCATTCACTTCAATGTTGAGAACTATAAACCTAGATTACCGCATAAACTTGCTTTTCATATCATTACAAAAGTAGTGGGAAAGCAATTCTTTCGAACGGTACTAGATGAAGGAGCTTCAACCTCAGTGTTATCTCTGACTTGTTGGATAGCTCTTGGCTCTCCTAAGCTTGTTACATCACCTATGACCCTTAAAGCCTTTGATGGATGGGGATTCCAACCCCATGGTCTCATATTATCCCTTACGGTCAAGTTGGGGGGAAAAACCATTTCCATCCAAGTAGAAGTGGTAGATGCCCCTCTAGATTATAACCTCCTTTTAGGAAGGAATTGGTTCTATGCCATGAGTGCTATTGCTTCAACAATATTTCAAACGGTCCAATTCCTGCATCTCGGGAGAATTGTTACTATTGACCAGCTCAATTTCTATACGCCAGATGTTACTACCTCCACGGCTAATAACATCCCCATGTTAGGTCAGTCCCCTCCTCCTTACCAGTTGATTGGGGTAGGTATGCTGAAGGATTCATCCCTTATGGGGATTTTCCCTCTAATCCTCCTAGCATGGATACCATGACAGTCCATATGATCACCTCATTTGATATTGAGTCACTGGGCACAAATGTTGTTGATTCCACCTCGTTGAGTCCACATGAAGCTATTTATGACACCATTCAAACTTGCTTTGATGATCACACTAATGACATTCATTTAGTGGCTTCAGATCCTTACCATTTACCGTACTGGTTAGAACCTTCTCTTCTAGTTCAAAGCTATCTCTCCATGACTTTTCCTTTCGACGAGTCCATTATAGAGATCATGAACATGGATGATACCATTTGGGAGGATCACCATCATAGATCCATGTTCCTCCCCAATACCAGTTCGGGAAGCCATGATTTTGCATCCTTGTTTCCTACTGATATTGTCAACATTCCGCAAAGTCCTATATTGTTGCAAGATACAAATTCTAAAGGAAACCTTTGCAACATTACTCTGACAAACCCAATTGAGATATCAGCCAAGCCTAATGTTGGGAAGAACTGCTCCATAGATGAATCTGAAACCCAATTGAGCACTTTCATGTTGGGAAGAACTGCTCCATAGATGAATCTGAAACATATAAGGCACTTTTTAAGGAATTTCGTGATGTTTTTGCCTGGTCCTATGAAGAGATGCTTGGGATCGACCCTTCCATTGTGGTCCACGATATTAAAACTTATCCCACAACTAAACTTGTCAGGTAGAAACTTAGGCAAGTCCATCCTAGGAAGGTCGCAGCTATTAAAGCTGAGATTAAGAAACTTCTGAAAGCTGGTTTTATTTATTCTGTACCTCTGACGGAATGGGTATCGAACGTTGTCCCTATCAATAAAAAGTAGGGCACCATTAGAGTCTGTATCGATGTTAGGGATTTAAATAAAGCTTATCCCAAGGACAACTTTGCTACCCTGCACATCGATCAGATTATCGAAAACTATGCTGGAAGTGTCATATTTTCATTCATGGATGGATTTTCCGGCTATAATCAGATTGAGATATTTCCCACCGATCAGCATAAGACAGAATTTATTTTCCCATGGGGAACCTTTGTGTATAAGAAGTTACCTTTCGGCTTGAAAAACAATGGCAGCACGTTCCAGTGTGTGATGTCCTATGCTTTTCACGACATTAAACATATTGTTGAACTGTACCTTGATGACCTTCCTACTCATTCATAGCAATGGGAGGACCACCCCGGTCATCTTAGAGCCATATTCCTAATATGTCGTCATTATAATATATGGCTCAATCCACATAAATGTGTTTTTTACGTTGAGACGGAACGTCTGCTTGGATTTGTGGTATCCAAAGATGGCATCTGAATCGATCCTTTGAAGATTGGTTCCATCATTAATCTACTAGCCCCAACCACCATCCTTGAACTCCAAAGTTTGCAGGAGAAGGAAAATTTTCTCCGCCATTTCATGTGCAATTTCGTTGAGAAAACACACGGTTATATGCGTCTCCTCAAGAAGAACACTCCATTCTTCTGGGATGACTAGGCCCAATGCACCTTTGATAGTCTTAAGCACGCTTTGAATCATTCACCTGTGATACACCCCCGGACTATTCAAAGGATTTTCTCTTGTATATTGCTGCCTCCGCTACTACCATCACCATGGTTTTAGTGCAGGACGATCTCCATGGTCATGAGCATGTGATTTATTATGCCAATAAGAATCTTATTGATTCTGAAGCTCGTTATTCACATGTGGAGAAGCTAGCTTTGGCCACGGTCATTGTTGTGAAAAAATTTCATCACTATATTTTACTTCGCACTACCACCATATCGGCAGACCAGAACCCGATGTACTACATTCTGACTCATCAGGTACTCGGGGGCAAGTACTCCCATTGGATCGTCATCCTTCAGGAGTTCAATCTCGATTTTGCCAAGGCTACATCAAAGAAATCCTTGGTTTTTTCCAAGCTTATATGTGGCCTTCCTTGTGCTACTATGAAATCTGATCCCAACGATTCATTTCCATATGAATTCTTGTTCCTTATTAGCACTACTGATCCTTGGTATGGAGATTTATTGATTTATCTCCAAACCCAACATTTTCAGCCACATCTATCTCATGACGATCATCGCCGCATCCGACACCACGTGAAGTACTATCTCATCTTGTATGATACCTTGTATAGACATGGGATTGATTCCTTTCTTTGGTGATGCCTCACTCATGAGGAGGCTGAACACATGCTGAATGATTGCCACTCCGGAGCATGTGGTGGTCATTTATCTGGGATGGCTACAGCCCAGAAAATTCTTCATGCTGGCTATTTTTGGCCTTCTGTCTTCAAAGACTATCATGAGGTTGTTAAGAAATGCCCACCATGCCAACATTTTTATCCCAAAAAGCACACCCATCCTGCTCCACTTCATCTCATCATTTCCGTTGGCCCTTTTTCCAAATGGGGGATTGATTTCATGCATTGTAAACCTACCTTAGCCAGGGGGCATGGTTACATCATTGTAGCTGTGGTTTATTTCACAAAATGGGCTGAGGCCATGCCTACATATGCAGAAGATTGTAAGACTACTGCTCTCTTCTTGTTCAATCATATCATAGCTAGATTTGGAGTTCCGCAGTCCATCGTCATTGATCATAGATCTCATTTCTGTAATCACATGATGGAGGAATTGAGTGCCAAGCTAGGTTTTTGCCATGAAAAAACTATGCCGTATTATCCACAAGCTAATGGTCAGGTAGAGGCCATTAACAAGGTTTTAAAAACTATGCTTTTTCGGATGGTTGGAGATCATAAATCCAATTGGCATCTCATTCTTTTTTCTGCTCTTTGGGCTTATTGGACTTCCATGAAAACAGCTACTGGTTTCACGCCATTCCATCTTTTTTATGGACTTGAAGTTGTTTTTCCTATCCAATGTCAGATTCCATCTTTACAAATTTTTGTCAAACTTCTCCGGGACAGTTCCGCAGAGGAAGCAAGATTCTTGTACTTGAATAACCATGATGAGACTCATAGAGATGCTACCTTGGCTAATGAGGCACATAAGAAACGCGTCAAGGCGCAGTACGATAAATCCATCTAGCCTTGTGTTTATAACGAGGGTGACCTAGTTTTGGCTTATGACCAGAGATATGACAAGCTAGGAAAGGGTATGTTTGAGTCTATGTGGTATGGACATTTCATTATTTCCAAGGTGTTAGAGAAAGGAGCCTATGAGTTGGTAGATTATGATGGGATCCTTTTCGGGCAACCTCGTAATGGGCTGTACCTGAAAAGGTACTATGCCTAGGTCTTCTTGGATAGTATCTTGTATATATGTATATTGATTGATTTTCAGTTTATTTTTAGTATTTTCAAGATGGTTTTGAGTTTTGGTGTCTGCATCTGTTTATACCATGTTTTGGTCATGCATATGGCTTTCTATGGCTTCACTGATGGTGCTTGCTGCCACAACTTGAATCTAGCCTCAGCTGCTTGGGTTCTCTATTCCCTGGCTGCATATTTGGTCACTTCAGGAGCGGTTTTCTTAGGTCCCACTACTAATAACATCGCCGAGTATGAAGCAGTCATCGGTCTTCTGATTGAAGCTGCCTTCCAGGATGTCCGTGATCTAGTAGTTTTGATGGAATCTCAGCTCATGGTTTGTAATTTGAACCATGTCTACACCATTAGGAACCAGGTGCTCCTCTGCCTCTTTCAGAGGGTATGTTTGTTAGAAAGATCATTTGGAATGATTAAATATAGGCATATCCCTAGGGAACATAATGTAGCTGCTGATTCATTGGCTAATTACATCCTAGATTGGCATATTTCCCATTCATGATGTTAATCAAACATGGTACATTGTAAATAAACATTTAAAGACACATAGAACTCATAGAAAATGCATTCATCCATTTGAAACGTATAAACATCATGTAAAAGTCTGTATATATATATATACGAAAAATGTTACAAAAAATAGGTCCCAAGACCTCATCTGAAGCACGTAGGCTTTCAAGAAAAATCATCATACAAAATCTGGAAGCTATCAGCTTTTAGTATACATGTCTCATCCACTAGTGGTGCTCATGATAGCACATCACTACTCGAGCCACCCGGCGTAGTAGCCTGCTGAATCTGCCTGGTACCCCCACCATAGATATTTGATATCTAGTCGGGAGATCATCTATGTCAGCATATGGGATGTCCAGAGTCAGCCTCTCAAGGTTCTCCTCCAGCTCCCTGGTGATATCATCACCCAGTGGAACGAAGCAAGCTCCATCTCACCTGTCTAATGGAGATGCTCCTCCAGGCCTCACTGCTCCAACATCTGCATGAAGAAAAACAGGTCTCGTCACTTATCATAAAAAATAAAAATAAACATTTTTCATCTTTAGGGTTTCTTGTTTCTTACAAATGTCTCCCCACTTCCCTCCAAGAGAGAGTGGTAGGTCAGGATCACCTGTAAAATATGTGCCTGCATAGGCATAATCCTTAACCATGAGCATCTGATCCCACAGCCATCTGAGGAACACATCACTGAACTTCACTCTACCCCTACCCGCTCCTGTGCAATCCATGATCTGGACCCAATTCAGCATGTGGGGGTCCCATGCTCTCAGACTCCAAAAAGTTTCTTGGGGCCTCATATGGTGGACCCGCTCAAAGAAGAAACAAGCTAATATGGAACCAAAGCCGAATTGCTTCAGCTCTCCCTGCCGACATTTAGTCAGCTAATCCTTGAAGATTGGAATCAATGCTTCCACCCAGTTGAACATCGTAGGTTCCATTGCCTATAGGGAATACAACATATGTGCCCTGGAATCTTGATGTACACCCTGGCTCCCTTCCACCTTCTGCATGGTGAACAGAACAATCCGTAGAGCCCTGTCTGTCATTGCCCTGATGGGGATTTTCTTCGTCGTCTGTCATTGCCCTGATGGGGATTTTCTTCGTCGATGTACTTGTACCTGGTACACAGTGTCGATCTATGAGCTCTCTCATGGTAATTTCCCTACCATGGGAACCTATTAGTGAGATAGGGGCACCCTGTCTCGATAGGCCAGTCAAGAAGTAGATGTCTTGTACCTCCACTGTGAGTATATGTGCCCCCACCTCAAAATGATGCTATTCTAGATTCCACATTCTCAGCATGTGTTCCAGTAGTCTCTCGTGGGACACCATGCTTGGTGTCCAGAATAAATTTAGAATTCCACAGTTCTGGAGTGCGGCAATATAAACTAGATCCCTTTCAGTAGCAACATCCTCATCATCATGTGTTTTTTTCTTCCATATCACCATATTTTGGAAGCCTAGACTTGCCAAAACAACAATGGTATACATCAATATCATCCTTAAATCATTACAAATCAAAATCATGAGTTAATTTTGTATATATCATTGGTTTAATTTCTCCACGGTCGGCACTGCCTGTCCACCTTGATCTTGGTACGGTTCTCAGGTGGTACCGCCTATCCTGCAAGGGGTAGCCACTGTGCCTGCAAATAGGATTTTAGGGCTTGCAAAATAGGCCTAAAACCGCATCAAATCCCAAAATAAAATCTATAAAATGAAATAAGAAGGTCGTAGCTCTTACCTGCAACTGAAGAGACTGGAAACAGACGATGGAAACTCCTGGTATTAGCTATGGAAGATCTGGCTAAAAAATGCTCCAAGTGCTCTATGCTAGAGGTAAATAGTGAAATGTTTGATTTTTTACTATTTACTTGTCTTATATAGACATTTTTTGGGTCTGAATTAGTAGAGTTTTGATATTACATCATGTTCTGGTCAAAATCTATTTGTCGTAATCCCATAATGTTGATTTTGGATGCATTTAACACTTGTTTATGAGTCGTCTGCAGGTTGACTTTAGTGAAAGATTTGGAAAGTTTGTTTATGGCTTTTTTGTACTTTCACAAAATAGAAAAGGTCATTGAGCATTTATTATGACACTTTGTCATGCTCGTTAAAATCTAGTATCAAAGTTCCGAGTCCAGTTCATGTTTCTTTCCAGGCTCGTAAAATACAACATTGTGTAAAGAAACGTCATGGAGTCTTCTTTTCACATCTTCTTTCAGACTCCTTAAACATGAAAAGATAGTCAAGTCCATTTTTGAATATTTCCAGGCTCTTAAAAAGTGACATTGTGTAAAGAAACCTCATGGAGTTCTCTTTAAACCCTTCTCAAGCTCCCTAAATATGAAAATATTGTCGAGCGATCTTGTCTTCTTCATGCTCGTTAAATTATTTGAAGAGCCATCTATCTGACGGTAGGTTATCTCTTTCTCGGTTTGGACAATACTATTTACGAGAAAGGAACACTTCAGCCAATCATGACTGGAAGAGTTCTCTAAGGTATGATTTTACACTTTTTTGGGCCTTAGAGACTAAATCATACAAAAAAGGACCCCCATGGAGTTTTCTCCTATATTCGTTCAGACTCTCTAAACATGAAAGATACCAAGTTTTCTTCCTATGGAATCGTTAAAAATTAAACATTGAGAGACCCATTTTGCGAATGAGCCCATCCTCTCTCAGGTTCGTAAAACATATGGAACTGGACTTGTCTTCTGACAAGCTATATCGAGTGTTTGTTACCCTCTTTGAACTCGTAAAACTGAAAAGAGGAACTCATTGATCATGATAGGGGAAATGGGAAAGGGAATCATTTTGTAAATAATGGTAGTTGTTTTGTTGTTACCTTTGAACATGGCACTTGTCTGCACAATCATGTCAGTCAATTGGGTATTCAACTGATCTCTGTGACGATCCACTTTCATGAGTCATGCCAATCCTTTGAGTCTTTCAAAAGAATGCATTGTCCACTGTCGCATTGTGTATTTGTCCTATTTAGTCATGATGCCAAGTCATTTTTTCATGTCGCCCGATGTTCAAAGGGAATCTAAAGAAGTCTTTGTGTCAGTATCTTTGAGTTAGTCATATGGTTACTATGTTCACATCATTCCAGAACTATGTTATAAGTTTTGTGTCGTCGATGTGGGACTCATCATGGCCCTCCTTCGACAAGACTATTCATGTCCACATCATCTCATCATCCAGGAAATAGTCTTAGAAACAATATGTAGTACCTTGATATCTGTATACCTTAATGACAGATTCTCTTGCTCTCGACATAGGTTCACATCAGGACATCTATTCACACTCAGTAGATTGTACTAGGGTACCTTGGGAATCATTTACATTAATGGTGATCTCCCTCACACTTGTTAACAGTTCACATCATTGACGGGTAATCAAGTGGTTTCTACCATGTTCGACTTCAGATCATTGTAATCACATGGATAGAATCATACCTTGTGGAAGACGAGACGAAGACCCTAGGCATTTTTTTAAAAGCGCTCATTGATTTTTCCCTAGGTTGTGATGGAGTTTTGTATATCTATCATGGATCCACATTTGTATGATCATGGCTATGCTCAAATTTGTGTCTGTATGACATATATCTACGTTGTATGTCTAGTAGCTATGTCCAAGTTTGAGTCCTCTATCACATGGATCTACGATGTATTCTAGTAGCCATGCTTGTTTATTCCACTCATGGATCTACCTTGTATTGGTCTGCAGCTATGAGTTTGGTTACTTGCATTTATGATTCAACATACTGATGTACTACAGATTCCTACTTGACTGCATCCTCCGATCGAGCCAAAATTTTCATCTCCTGGAAATGACTTGTTCTCAAAGCTCGCGTTTCTCATATCACTCTAAGACTCATGCTTTTGGGGGCATCCTGTTATACCAAAATCCTATCACCATCATGTGATAAGATCTTTGACATACCTACTTGCCCTAAATCCCAGCTTCTAGAGTGAAGACTAAATGGTTTCTTATCAGTCTGTCATACAAATTCCCAGCACCGCTTATCCTCCCTTATTCAGGAGTGGTACCCCTGTTCGCATTGATTTTCATTGGTTGTCCACAAGAGGTGCCATCGCCTGTCACCCTTGGTCCATAGGTGGTTATTACCAGAACCACTCTGTCATAGAAGGCGAAGCACGATACCCTGGGTAAAAAGGGAAAAATAGAAGCTTCTTGAGGCTTCTAGATGATAAGCCTCGAGATATCCCTTATCCCTACTACTGTGGGTTTGTTGAGCTCAAGATCCCCCATATTAGGATATTAGAGGCCACCTCACCCACTCATTTCTCAACCATATCTATCCATCTAGCCCTATATATATGAGCTCATAGCCATGTTTGAGGGGAGAACATTGAAGGTATTGTTATGCTGTTGGACTGATTCTTGGCCCAAGATCATTTGGAGAGAGAATAGAGAGCTAGAGTTGAAGCTTTTGGGGATGAAGAGCTGGTTTCATGGAGATGCATGTCAACACTAAGGCTTGGTTGTAAACTTATTCATATTTCTAATGCAAGCTGATTTTCTGTCCCATATATATTGTTGATGTTTGATTTCAGATATATATTGCTAGATTCCTTAGCCACTAGCATAGATTAGTAGATCATATTATGGTTGCTTTGATCTATTTCATGTCAAACTTTTTTGCAGGTACATAGGTTAACTATCAAAGCCTTGCATTCCAGATATCTACAGCATCTAGGGAGAGTTATCAACCTCTATGATCTATTTGTTCTAGATCTGAACCATTCAGACCAGCGGAACACCTTGCTGTCCATAGGAGGTGAAATATTTCAAGCAACTGTATGTATTTGGCATATAAATTCCCCCATACTTGCACTCACATCACATGTAGTCAAGTCCGTTCAATGCATCTCCTGACCTCTGTCCGAGAGCCACCTCGTTTGGCATGCCTCTACCGCATCGAATCACGAGCCTCTTCCACGATCTATCCCACACATGTATTGGTATGTTTGAGAGCCTTCTACTCTATCCATACTGCATTAATGACCTTTGGACCACTGTCCACCGTCCCAACATGGGGCACCTCCTGTGCCACCGCAATCGTCTGACCATACTGGAGTTTCATTTAAGCTCTTTTATGACTCCTAAAAACATTGAAAAGATAGCCAAGTGTAGCTGCTTCCTTTCCCGCTCGCTCAAGTATAGGAAAGGGCGTCTACATCGTCTTATTTACCTCCTTTTGCGGACCATGTAGACCATCAATTGAAAAGGACCTCCTTGGCACACTCAAGCCAAGACTGTTCCCCTCTGCATAATTTTATGCTTTCTCGGGTAGAGGGGACGCACTTTATGAAAAAGCTCACCACGGGTTTTCGTTAAGCTCTTTTCCATCCTTCTCATCAACAAAATATTGCTGAGCAAACTTGGTTTTGTTCATGCTCGTAAAAGTATCTAAATGATCGTCCAGTTAGTATAGGTTTAACCTTTTTCGGCCTGATTGGAATACCAATGGTAAAGAAGTCTCTCATCCCTTACAGGACGGGAAAGCTCTTCTATGTATAATTTTATCCTTTTTCAGGCACACCAGACTACCAATGAAAAAGAGCCCCCACTAGAGTCTTCTTCATGCTTTCAGACTCTCTAAAATTGAAAGCACCATCGAGCATTTACTTTCTCGGGCTCGCCATAAATCCATGAAATTGTACCATAACGGTGTCCCTAGACACCACCCCACAGAAAATAGTTTGGTAGCATTCCCCCTTTGTTTCTCCCTTTTTCATAGTACTATGCAATGTGTCTTCCTTGGATCCCATCAATATCAAAAGGATCAACCCCTTCCAAGTATTTCCCATTTGCAGTGACATTCCCAGTATTACAGCTATGATCCCATTCCCATGAGTCAAGTTTCATTTGCTTCATGGTCCGTCCTGCCGTCATACTCTAAAAAAAGGAATTTTGAGTCTACCATGCTCCCCCTACCCCTATTCAATTCTTTCCCTCCCCCTTCCCCCCCATTCAGTGGCTCAGTCCATAGATTGTCTCACACCTTTCGGTTATCTCCCTCGTGCTTTTGGTTAAGAAAACACCATTTCCTTGACTAGGTTCAGGTCTCCCTCTGTCGAGGACAACACACATATTCTAGATGATAGACCCAGAGGTCCCTGTATCTTGGTTTCATTAACCTCATTGATGATTTCCTTGGACCTCTTGAGAGGAGTCCTTAATGCCTCCCAGGATGGTTGTTTCTCATGTGCTTGACTCCAACTACATCATCGCACTATTGAGATTAATACAGGGTTTGGTCTGCATAGTACTTGGTTGAAGACCCCAGATGTCACCTAACTCTAGCACATTGATGAGTCTATTCGAGGGACCTAAATAGGTCATGTCCCTTGTGATTTCTGGGTTTCGTTGGAGACAGTGTTCAAAATCCCTAGTAGTGCTTCTATATAGATTTATGATTGATGCAGCATACTTGTACCACAAAGACTCTGACTCTCAATCAGTGAGTCCGTATAGCTATGTACCATTCTAGATCCAGCACACCATCAGTCATGAAGATATAGCATTCCATAAGAATGTCATGGGTCCAATGTACCAGATCAGCATTGTATTCAGCCTTACATTGAGGAAACCATCATTGTATTATCAGTTGTATATGATTGGCTGTTGTATTTTAGAGCATAGATCAAATTATTGTTTTGACATTGTCACGAGCATGGGGATGCCCTCCTTGTCCATATGAATGTCACACATTATTTGTATCTCACATATTGATGGGAACCATATTAATACAAAAACAAAAAGCCACCATGCCCCAGTCCCAGAAGCACCACCTCTACGCAGCAAATCCTATGACATCCGTCGGCCATACGATGAGCTCCTGCCCTCACACATCAGGGGGCAATCCGTTAACCCAAAAAATACCTCACTCAGCTCTACATGGCCTACGCCACCCAAGGACACCCATTCATGACCCTCCATTAGACCCCCACACCCTCAAAAAGGCTTAAGGATGAAGAAAAGGGCTTAAAAACCCCAAAAAGGAGCCTAAATAACTCTCCTAGGGGATAAAGCCTCCAAAAAGGGTCTAAAACCCCTCAAAGGAGCCTAAAACCCTAAAAGGAGCTAAAGTTAAAGCAGAAGGGGCTAAAATCCCCCAAAAAGAGGCTAAAGACTGGACCAGGGGCTTAAAACCCTAAAACCCCCAAAGAGCTAGAAAAGGAGGGTGGGGGGTCACTCTCAAACACACTCCTCTCTTGCATACTGTTATGCTACCTGTGGATTCCTTGAGACCTCTTTGCCTCTCAAGCAACCACATCCCCCTCTCTTCCACTCACATTCCCCATTGAGCCATAGCTCCTCCTCCATTGCCGAGTGAGATAGAGAGGTGCTTCCTTCCAGCTAGGGCATGGTGACCCATTTCACCAAAGGAGATGTATAATATTATCTTGTTTATGCATTTTTCTTTAGTATTTTAGTTGATTTCTGACCCATGTTTGTTTGCAGGTTTGTTTATTGACATGTTTTGCAGGTTTATTTCTATTAATTAGTTGTTTGCAGGTAGCCAAGGAGAATCCCTAACCTTGTTTGCAGAGGGGCTCGTGGCCATTCTTTCTTGTTCTTTGCTTTCTATTAGTTCTGATTTCTTTACTGCATTTTCCACATGCAGGAACCTACCCTTCTATCCTATGGACAGAAGGGAGCCATTCCTGCCCCTATAGCAAGGAGAAATCCCTGCTATAGTCCTCTCTCCAAAAGAGATCTATGTCCTTTATCCAAAGGGGATTCCAAGATGTCCCTTAGACCCCACAAGGGACGCCATTAAAACCCAAGCTCCCTCCTTAGAGTGATGCTAACCTTGATTGTGTGTTATAGTGTTCCCTATAATTGATTTACATCATATAATTATGGAATATTTTTCCAAATGAACACTTAAAATGGGTTGTTTATAATATTATATGTGATTAGATAAGTTAACAACCTCTACAAAGTGACTTCATCCGTCTAATACCAACTACCACGTGAATCGTGCCTTCCAATCTTACTGGCTCTGCACCTGGAATTACAACTCCTACCTTTTAATTATCCTGTGAGTCTCTTCTCATCTACTATAGCTAACCCAAGTGTGTAGCGGGCTTAAGTTGGGAGGAATAGGGGGACTAGTGCAATCAGCTATGGTTAGTTTATCGTTGCAGCTATCTATTGTATAAGATGGTTTTCTTCACAAATATATAGAATACATAAATCTTTTTTTCCATTATTTCTATGCTACTATGATTTTTTTTCTAGAAGGATGGTTCATCCTTATTTCAATGACAAAACCCAATAAGAAATTTGATTACTGAAACTCTTGTCTAATATTATTTCACTAGATTTCTTTAACATGACTAGTAGCGCTCCATTTCATAAGATAAAGAGTTATAAATGAGGACTAATTGGTGTGCCTAATCTTTCCTACCATGGCATACATGCGTACGCTTCACAATAGTCATTGGATCCATATTGGAATAAGAGGGACCATGTAAAGCTAGATCACCCTGTCTACTATGCAAGAAGGAAAGAAATTGAACAAGGTCAACTATAACTATAGCACATCCAAGGATCAAAAGTCTAGGATGATATATGCGGTGCATAAATTTCAACACTATCTACTGGGAATTTGTGTGGATCATCATTCCCTATTGTATTGATCAATAAACATTGATTAGTTTATGGATATTGAGGTAACTTCTACTCTTTTAAGTGTTCAACTTTTGTGTGGTGGTACATCTTCCAAAGTTCCCTACGACAGATAAGCACCTGCACATAATCATAGGTGAACCACTCCTTGGAGTCCACAATGAACTACCGGGTCCAAAACTGTTCTCAGTGATAGTACCAGAATGGTACAAGGGGATTTTAGAATATCTATCAACATCACATTTCCCTATATAAATGAGAAATCATGTAGTATAGTCAAGAGAGTGGCTTCCTATCAGATCATTTAAGGAAACACAGTCTAAATTTGTTATGAATGTATCAGTTCACCAAGGTAAAAGACTCATAACACACATACTTACACTAGTGACACATCCACTGATTACCTTATGCTTTGTAGTTGCAATTATTACATAATCTTCATGATATATTAGTTAGTTCTCACATTTTCTATGTCAATCAAATGTGTTGCTCAAATGAGGTGATACATAACATGAACTTTGTAAACACGGTTAGAAGATATCCACTTCATGACAAATATAGGTTTATCAACTTTGAAAAACAAGGGATGAGATTTTGATCAATCAAAAGATACATAAATTCAATGAATTATCCAACCCTACCCATGGAGAATTCCATTCCCTTGGAACCATTCAAAAGGTTCAAACTAATGATCTTGCCTCAATATCAAATCATTTTTTATGGAAAATTCTTACTCATTCATCACTATTGGGTTGTCATATTAAATTAACTAATAAGCACCAGAAACTTGTTAACACTCTAATTCATAAGATTTCCACTTCAAGAAAAAATTTAGGCTATCAACTCTGAATATCAAGGAACAATATTTTTAAAAAGATATACAAATTCAATTAACTCTATTAAATTACCATGGAGAAATGGATACCTTTGACATCTTGTTAAAATATCAAACTATTGATATTCTCTCAATATCTTGCAATCGCAATGTCATTGCTCTCTTATGAGCCTCCAAACCTTCTACCTCTGCCATCTTAAAAACATGTGGACCAAGATTTTTTAGGCCTTCCTCTATCAAGGATTGCACATCCGTAAGTAGGAATCACATGATTTGTTCCACTTTCATAGTCCCTAATGCTATTGAGACTCCACCTTCCTAAGAATACAGAACCTACAACAAAAACTCTTAACTTTCCTATAAACCATACAGAATGCCAAAGGTGTATAGAATTCTGAATGTCAACAAATTCATTATCTCCATTTGTTGTTCATTTGGACACTAAAATACAAGAATATTACCCACATTCTCAATACAATCCACCCACTGATCTGCATCTTCAACATTAATGATTAAGTGATTAGATGCATACATATTAGAGAAGGAAATTGCCTCGCAGAACAACAAATTGTTAATTAACAAACTGAAAGGATTTTGGTTATTCTAAAAAAAAATGATTACTTTATTTATCCTCTCACCTCCACCTTGTTATGGGAAATAATAGTAAGGCTATGAGTCAGTGCCTTGGCAGCAAACTTCCCACATGGAAGAAGTTTGTATTGCTTTTCCAGTTCCATATCAATTTCATCCAAATACACACCCTCTCCCACAAGCACAAGAACAACCTGAATATCAGTCCCATGTTCGACCTAAAAAATTACAAAATCCATATCAGTTTTAAGAATAAGCCATGCCTTGTAGTGACCTATTAAGTACAGGGATCGGGAGTTCCTATGATCATGAACCCAAGAGAGAATAATTACATCTATAGGAATTCTACAGTTAGAGTCTAGAAAGGTAAAATCCTTGTAATGTAATATGTTCTTAATATACTAAGCCATATTCATTGTGTCCATATTTTATCCCTTAACCTCATAGCACTCACTAATCCTAGTGTTTTTTGTTTCTCCATAAAATTATGGTCTCTGTGTTGCTGAAGGAGATTCTTCATGATACTAAATTTCTATACCAAATTCCTACTGCATTTCAAAAATAGCTTTCATTTCCTGTCGTTCAACCTTGATATGTTTGTTTTTCCCACTCCTTCAGCCACATGAACATTATTATCATTCAAATTTAGATTATGAGGTTGGAGAAGATAACCATCAAGTAATGGATACAGTGATCACCAAGCCAGAATAAGTTGTGGTGCTACTTTTGCAATAGAGTAAACTTAACTGCAAAAAAATTGGAGCATTTTATTTTGAAATCACCCAAGTTTCGGCAGGATTCTCATCGCTGGAGGGTATAGATGTATGCAAGACAATTATTTAGATTATAGAATTTTGACATTGAATGAGGGAAGATTTAGTTTATTATTTGTTAATGAATAACTTTGAATGAGGAATCAAGAAAAACTGAAAGAAAGAATAACCCAACAATCAGATAGAAAGAAGGAGAACCAATTCACATACAGTACTAGTGCTCAAGAAAAGGAAGATGGGAATAGAGAACTATTTGGATATGCAGCTTTAACTTCCAATCAATCAAGAAATATAAATATACTAGCTATATATATTAGATAGATTGATTTCCACAAATTACTAGCTACGAGTCATCATCTTGGGCTTCTCTATAGCTTAGACGGTATTCACATATATAAAAGTAATGGACTAAGCTAGTTTCTTAAGAGTTTCAATGCTACTCATAGAAACATTCCAAATATACTCATTCCAACTAACCTATTTTAACAGTTGATGGTAAGATCATGCATGTACAAATTAACATTACAAATTACCCTGGGAATACGTGTCCAAATCATGACACTTTGATAATGCAAGTTTTCAATTGGAGGAGGGATTATGCAAATTTTGTTGGTTAGAATGATGCTAGGAATGCTATATTCATACCCCCAAAAATGTAAAGGATTTTGTGTAGTTTGGTCTAATAATATAGCACAGGGAAAAGGGGTACCAAGGGTGTATCATTAAATTTAAAACCTATCAAAAAATGGCAATATAGGTTTCAACCACCTGCAATGCAAGGAAATGATGAGATGACCAACTACAGGAAATGATACAACGTGGTTTGAATTCCATAAATAAAATTCCTTATCAACACAAGTAGATCAACTTTCTTTGTTCATGTGCATGAATTGTCATCTCTAGTTAGTGATTTCTAGGTTATCTTTGAGCATGAGGTGAGCTACCAAGCATTGGTATTATTTGCAATCTAGACCAGAGGAGCACTTAGAATATCTAGGGTTTTCAAATGATGTAGATAAGGGTTACTTTTGGATGTTGTAAAGACAACAAGTAGTTAGAATTTCTAGTGCTCATCATTCTTGGAATATAATATGAGGAATCCTGAGAGTTGACTAATCAGCAAAGGGTCTATAGGCTTTAGAGAAGCAAGTTTATTAGCATGATCTGAAGAAATATTATACCCTGTTCTAGTTATTGGATTTATTGTTTGACAAAGTGCAGATCTGTTCAGGAACAACAATGTATATATCAGAGTTGTATCAGACACGAGGTAAGGCCCAAATATAAGGGTTGTTCACTTCCACAGTTGAGCAAGGAAGACACCATTTTAATGGTTGTATGTAGCAAAAAATAACTCAGCAAATTCCATACATACTCATATCAACACCATGTCACAGGAGCTACAAGAAAATTATAAATAGAAGAATTAAGTGCCTTTCTTTCAACTCAGGAATGATCCATTGTTATAATAAGTTTGAATTGGATATTCAAGTTCTTGTTTAGCATCCAAACCGCAATTTGAAGGATGATCAAACATTATCACTAGCAACACCCGGTTTATCTAATCATTTTCTATAAGGAAGTAAGGGTTACATCCCAAGGGAGATGGAAAAAGAAAGAATTCCATCATTTCCAGTTGATTTTGGAGGACCATGCACACTTTTGGATATCATCCCAGCCTTGAACCAAACCATGAACTGTATGAGATTTCTTTAGAAGGCTATGATTTTTTTTGGGCTACTAAAAGGAACCGTGACCCTGTTTGAGTGACACAAGACCTATGCTACACTATTTGAGTATGTTGGGTTATGTTTGAGGTCTAAGAAAACCATATAATTTGTATGGGATCCTATATAAGGTCATGTATATAGGAATTGGAGCATGCAATACATGCTGGCATGGGTTCACAACCTGCAAACTAAAACCTAATCACCAAATGGTAAATTAATTAATACCAATAAATATGATGCAAACGAGATTCCTTCCTTCTATCCTAATTTCTCGTCTTTGATATTCCCTAGAAAGACAATATTCATGCATAATCAAGTCTTTTTTATATCAATGTAAAAAAGAAGCAACTAAATGTAGTGAAAAATTCCTAACATGTGTTAGATAATTATTCATCAATAACATAGATTATTGTTGGATGACCAATCATATCAAAATACCTCATATTACTGCCACTCGCTCAATTATTCCACACTCCTTCATCTATCACGTTCAACATGAATGAATCGCCTGCATGGAATGCAAACAGACTATTGAAAATTAAAGATGGGAAAGGTTAAATATCCCACACTCCTTCAGCTATCAGGTTAAACATGAATGAATCTCCTGCCTGGAATGAAAACATATTGTTAAAAGTTAAAGATGGGAAAGGATGACATTGAAATTAAATTCTTCTAAAATAATAAAGCAGAAGCACAACACTAGATGTCAATTACCAGAGCCTAAAATGGTAATACCGATGAATGAAGTCAATTCTCACTACAGGAACTAATGGGGATACTCCAGATCACTCATCCAGTGATGCAGACTCTTAAAAAAATGCCAATATTTCAATCATTCTTTCATTGTTTCCCATCCCTCATAGAATTCCTCCTCAATTTACTTGGTGTTGTAAGTGTATTCAATTGTTGTTTATCGTAAAAATCCATTAAATCAAGCTGAACCAAGAGGAACTTCAAATCAACATTATGTTGAAGTGGTAGTTGAGCAATGAACCCCTCTACTAGAGATGAATAATCAACATCATAAGCATCTATATCTTCTCCCATTGCACACATAAACTCTCCCATAAGTTGTAATGAAGACTTTCTACCTCCACTAACCCAAGCCCCCAACTTTTAAGGTTCTCTCTTGAACATCTACCTTGAATATGTTTCAACTCTATAGTAAATAAGTGCAGAAATTCACATGTTAGTGCAAAATACATGGTAGAAATATGTCAAATATATAACAAAAATGTTGACCTTGTGAACTACTATTATCAAAAAAGAGACCAAATTACATGGACAAGGAAAAGGGCAACAATATACCTTGCATGCATTTCACGGGAACTTTCATATAATCTATCCCCATGGGTCCTAAAGCGTAAAATGAGATCAAACAATGAAAACAATGTTTTATATAAATGATGAGATCGTTCCCTAACAAGTGACTTCTCTACAAACGCATTAAGGTACCTTTCATGAGAAACTATAAGTTCATCAAGGTATCTTGCTTCTTCCATTTCATCCAAAAAGTCCACTCATGAGTACTCAAGAACTTCAGACATGAGATGGCACTGCATATTTCTAACAAAATGGTTCATTTCATTTCATACTTTTTGACATCGTCTTAAAATGGATAAAAGTTGTTTCTTCCCACCACAGACCATACTAGATGTAAAATGTAATTAATCATACTAGATTTAACTGGAGAACATAAAAACCCCATAAAATGTACAATACTATTATCTCATGAGCTTTCATCAAATACACTAGATATCATATCAAACATATATGTTCAATCTTGCATGATCAGCAAATTAGCCTATCCCAAGTTAACGACGACCAAATGTTAATAATGGACAATAATGAACAAAAAATAGGAATAATTTATTCATTGCCATGAAACTTGGTAGCACTAGAGATATAATTCCTATCTATGAAACAACAACTTGAACAATTTCTGAATGTCATTTATGAATTAGAACAAGGTTTCCCTTGTCATTTTTTACTTTTCAAAGAACTATCATGGGCACTGAATTTTAATCATCAATGGTGATAAGATTAGTTAAGGGACACTAACAATTTCCCAATCATCTTCACTGGAAGGTACATTTTCCATGCTCTCATTTTAGAGGAACAATGTTTCTGAAATAGCCATTACTGAGTTCCCTCCCTCAAATGTCAAGGCATCATTTTTCTTTGATTTGTTTAGACTCCAAGAAATAGTGAACATTGGAGCGCCATCAGATCAACTTGCAAGATCAGATGCCTGTGTGAAAAAGTGATCAAAATCATCTGAATCCACAACACAAGAAATTTAAGTCTTTGTAGGACCCCTAACAATGTGATGTATGAGGATTATCTTATGTAATCTTATTTCTACAGGAATAGCTAGAAAATCTTAAACATGATTTGAATTTAAATAGATTGTGTCTTATATGAAAATCAGTTATGTATGATAAGGTAGTATAGATAATCAAAATTAATAATACTGCGTATATTTAGCACCAAGTTATATTAGTGCTCTACATATGAGATAAGATAATGTAATTTTATTAATGCCTCATAAGTGATTTGTATTCACATTTGTTAACTATTGTTGTATGAAATTCATATATCTAAGATAAGCTTTATAAATAGTAAGCATTAATGATACTGTCTATTTTTAGCACTAATTTATTTTCTTGCTAGATGTATGAGATAAGATAATTTTGTTAATATCCCATAAGTGACCAAGAAATACCTCAATGCGGCTAGAGTACAACTAGTTGTCCTTAGACTATGGGAGTGTCTGTAACACTCCTAGAGGCAAAAGGCTACCAAATTGATAGCAATTCAGATCAGCCCCTCCCCTAAAAGAGCAGTTGAACAAAGAAATTCTTGGAGAAATACTAAGAAAATATTGAGTGATCTCTTTCATACTGCATTAACAAAAGTTTTTTGTCTTATTGTTGTTCCCTAGTTTGATGAGATATCTGTTGGGGACATACTTTTGTTATAATATGGAAAAATGTTGATGTCCTGCTTAATTTTGGTGGTACAATTAATTTGCATGGACATTCTTTTCACGTGAATAAAAATTATTATCATGTTTTTTCTTATTATCGTTGATAACTTTATTAGCCAGGTTTTTAGTTGATAATCATGAGCTTAGATTTTCTGATTTTAGCATTTATTGAGTTATTTTTTGATCTCTTCCATTGTACCTTATTTCCTAGATGTACCTTTAGTGAGTAGTCCCATTGACCTACTTTTGTGGTAATTTGTTGGAAAATGGACACTAATCAAATTTTCTTATCATATCTTACCTTATAGTAAGTTCTATCAGATGATCCATTCAATTATGTTAGTAGCACCCCTTGGTTTATTGAGCTTGTACTGAAAGCAACACCATTTGAAAAAGAAGTTAACTACCGTTGGGAATCAGCTCAAAAAATGACTTTATGTTGATGAAAGACATGCCAATTCTCTCTTTGGAAAATAAAGATATATATGTTGATTTCCGTTTTATTTTTCTATAAGTTTTTTAATATTGATTCAGGGTTAATATTTAGTGTGGTCTCTTGTGCACAGACATCAAAAATTTACTTTCAGTGGAATATTCTTAAACTAGTTGTAGAAGATGTCATAGTAGTTAATATGAGAATATTTAGCATTATTTAAAATATTTCACTGAATTTAACAATTAGACTACTCATATAACTTGGTGTTATAGGTGAATCTGAGGAGGTCCTTTTAACCAAAAAATTGCACCTCCTGTGGACATGAGCTGTTTCCCTAGATCTGAATGGTTCAGGTCTAGAACAAAACACAAACACCAAATGTTAAAATTCCCCTAGATCTAGTTAATCACTTGAATGAAATGTCATGATACTTCTCTCAAAACTTTTCCTCTCTATCCTTGAAGCTTTCTCCTCTGATACTGCAGAAGAACCTGTAAAACATGGAATACAACAAGAAAAACATGATAGGATACAATATGATAAACTAGATCTATGCTTGTGACCAAAGAATCAAGCAATATATACACATGAAACAGTAAGTATGGGAAAGAAAATAATTTTTTTATTAGAAATTATTGGAGAGACTACAACCTTTATGCCTTGGTGTTGAGAGTTCCTTGGAATGGATCCTTGCCTCTAGCTTCACCTTTCATCCAATAGTTCAATAATTATTTTGATAGAGTTTCGGTGTTCAACACAATTCTTCTTCCTCTCTCCCATGGGGGATGAGCTAGTATTTAAAGGCATGGGATGATAGGTATGGTAGAGGATCTCATGGGTGAGGTGGAGATATGATTCTAAAAGGGATGATATTGAGCTCCAGCTTGTCCTAAACCATAGGGATGAGGCTCCATGGAGGTAAGCTTTGAGAAGCCTCTCGACGCTTCTCTTTTTTCCTTGAAAACTTTAGCACCGCTCCTTTAATGGAGAAAACAATCTTTAGTCGTGCTACCTTATGTTCAAAAGGGAAATTTTATTTAGAGTTTACACCTACAGTCAAAACAACTTTTTGTGTCAGTTACTTTTGAGTCATTCCTATGCTTACATCATACTCAAAATTCCAGAACTTTATTCCAAGTTTCATGTCGTCAATGTGGAATTCATCATGGCCCTCCTTCAATGAGACTATTAATGTCAACATCAGATCATCATCCAAGAATTAGTCTTAGAAACAATTTAGTACCTTGAGGTCTGTATGCATTAATGACAAATTCTCTTTCTTTTGACATAGGTTCACATCATTGACCTTTGATCAAAAGATTCAACTGAGTGTTCGACATCAAATCATTTATTCACATTTACGGGATTGTACTAGGGTACCTTGGGAATCATTGACATCAATGGTGATCTCCCTAACACTTGTTAATGGTTCTCATCATTGACTGGTAATCAATTGGTTTATACCATGTTCGAAATCAAGACATTGTAATCACATGGATAGAATCATACTTTGTGGAAGACGAGATGAAGACCCTGGGTATCTTTTAAGCACTCATTTCTTTCCCCGGGTTGCGATGGAGTATTTTGTATGAGTCCGCATGGATCCAAATTTGTATGTTTGTGGTTGTGCTCAGATTTGTGTCTGTATGACATAGATATACATTGTATGTCTGCTATCTATGTCCAAATTTGAGTCTTCTTCGCATGGATCTACATTGTATTTTAGTAGCCTTGAATTTTTTGTATCTCACATGGATCTACGTTGTATTGGTTGGCAGCCATGTTGTGAGTCATTTGGGACATGTATCAAGATGAAAAGGTGTTGTAGAAAGTTTGTGATGCTTGAGAAGTTCCTACCTTTAGACATTTTCCTCAATACAATACCTTTTTTTTTCAAAGTATTATGCCTTTTGTTCCCCTCTAGCCATCATACTTTGGTGGGAATTCTGTTACACCGAAATCTCGTCACCATCATGTTACAAGATAGGTCCTCCTTGTTCTTCTTCAATCCCTCAATCTCGGAGAGGAGATTCTTCCCTAGATCTAAATGGTTCATATCTAGAACAAAACAAAAATACCAAATGTTAAACTTCCCCTAGATCTAGTTAATCACTTCAATGAAATGTCATGATACTGCTCTCAAAAGTTGTCCTCTCTATCCTTGAAGATTTATCCTTTGATACTGTAGAAGAACTTGTAAAATATGGAAGAAAACAAGAAAAACATGATAGCAGAAAATATGATAAACTATATCTATGCTTGTGACCAAGGAATCAAGCAATATATACACATGAAATAGTAAATATGGGAAAGAAAAAACATTTTTTATTATAAATGATTTGAGAGACTACAACCTTTATGCCTTGGTGTTAAGAGTTCCTTCCAATGGATCCTTGCCTCTAACTTCACCTTGCCTCCAGTAGTTCAAGAATTATTTTGACATAGTTTGGGTGTTCAACACAATTCTTCCTCCTCTCTCCCATAGGGGATGAGCCAATATTTAAAGGCATGGGAAGATATGTATGGTTGAGGATCTCATGGGTGAGGTGGAGATAAGATCCTAAAAGGGAGGATATTGAGCTCTAGCTGGTCCTAAACCATAGGGATGAGGATATAATGAGGTAATCTTCAAGAAGCCTCTCAAAGCTTCTCTTTTTTCCTTGAATACTAGAGCACTGATTCTTTAATGAAGCAAACAGTCTTCGGTCATTTTTACTTTTGTTCAAAAGGGAAATTGTCTTGAGAGTTTACACCTGCTATCAAAACAAATTTTTTTGTCAGTTACTTTTGAGTCAATCCTATGGTTACATCACACTTAAAATTCCATAACTTTGTTTCGATTTTCGTGTCATCGATGTGGGATTCATCATTGCCCTCTGACGAGACTATTCCTCTCGACATCAGATCATCATCCATGAATTAGTCTTAGAAAAAAGTTAGTACCTTGAGGTCTGTATGTATTAATGAAATATTCTCTCACTTTTGACATAGGTTCACATCATTGACCTTTGATCAAAATATTCAACTGATTGTTCGACATCAAACCATCTATTCACACTTAGGATATTGTACTAGGGTACCTTGGGAATCATTGACATCAATGGTGATCTCCCTCACACTTGTTAAAAGTTCTCATCATTGACTGGTATTCAAGTGGTTTCTACCATGTTCGACTTTAATACATTGTAATCACATGGATAGAATCGTACTTTGTGTAAGACGAGACGAATACCCTGGGTATCTGTTAAGCGCTCATTGCTTTCCCCAGGTTGCGATGGAGTATTTTGTATGAGTCCTAGCATGGATCCACATTTGTATGTTTGTGGTTGTTCTTATTTTTTTTTCCATATGGCATTGATATACATTGTATTTCTAGTAGCTATGTCAAAATTTGAGTCTTCTTCACATGGATCTATGTTGTATTTTAATAGCCATGACTTTTTTGTATCTCACATGGATTTGCGTTGTATTAGTTGACAGCCATGTTGTGATTAATTTGGGACATGTATCAAAATAAAAATGTGATGCAAAAAATTTTTTATGCTTGAGAAGTTCCTACCTGAGGAAATTGAACCCAAGTGATATATCAATTACACTCACAAAATTGCTACAAAAGGAGATTGAAATTGGAGCATAACTTTATCATGTATTGAATAAGTGTACATAAGCCAATGATATGAAGTAATATCCTGCTAAAATATATAATTACATGAGATATTCAAAATCACTAGGTTTCTATTCGAATTGGTAAAAAAAAAGGCTTACTAAATCTAGTCAAATCCCCCATATGTGTAAGGAAGACTTTCCAAATCTATGAAGATGCTCACGAATTGGTTTAAGAAAGTGGTAAAGATAATAAGTGATGGAAAGAAAAGTAATTCATGCTTTTTTTTGGAGAAAAGGAAGGAGGATGATGTTGGAAAAAATCAAGGCAAGTTCCCCTAGACTAGCTTTTCCTTTATGCCTTAAAACTATTGTAAAGCAAGGTAGCTTTCAGAAAAAGAAGAACTATGATTTTAGGAAACAAGAATAAAAGAATACTTGATAAAATAGTTTCTAGGATGATTCCAAAGTGCTCCATGACCCATTTTAGCAAGTATTGACTTCTAGGAACATGTGGAAGCCAACTATCATAGAGAGGAATCTAGAAATCTAGGAATAAGACAAAAATGATTTAATTAATGTCAATATGGGTAACTATGGGTTGATTATTATTACACCCCCCCTTAAGCCTAAATTTATGAGTAAATATCAGAAAATTATAGAGCCTAAAAACAAGTCTTAGTCACCCTTCTACATATTGCATGTCCATACAACCAAGGAAAGAGGAAAAAACCCAATGGGAAAGTCCTCCCTTAAACATGGATAGGAAACAAAATTTTGGAAATTTTGTTATTAATCACACTTCACCACATGATCAACAATCCTTGGCAGTGATTTGAGATTACTGAGGGTCTTCTCACATAATACTTTGGTGAATATATATGCTACTTGTTCTGAAGATGCACAGTAGAGTAGAGGAATGGCACCATCATGCACAAGCTCCCTGATATAGTGCATATGGATCTCAATGTGCTTGGTTATTTTTCTTTGAACTAGATCAGTGGAGATTCGAATGGTGCTTTGATTTTCACAATAGATGAATTTTCAAAATTATGATTTGAAACCACATTCGCCAAGTATCCCTTGCAGCCACAAACATTGAGTAGCTGCATTTACAACTCCTCTATACTCTGCCTCTGTAGATGAGAGTGCTATGGAAAAGCATAATGGTGTGCAATATGTGAAACTAAAAATAACAACACCTACGACTCCCACCTGAATCTAAAGAATCGACAAAATTATTAGGCAGTATATCAGACTAACGTAGCTGCATAGAACAATGAGAAAAACGACCAAAATAATCAAAGGTATGAAGGTTGTCGGTATGAACGCCGGTTTGAAAACCAACATGGAGGCTATGGAAGTTGAGCTTGATTCTGTGGGAATCGAGACAATTGACCACGTTGGCCTATCCAATGTTTCACATGTTACAAGGAAGGACACCGACATGCAGACTGTCCATACAAGGACATGACTGACCTAAAACTCTATACTAGTTGTGGTGTAGGGGATCACTCATTAGAAGATTACCCTATTATGCTTGAAAAGATAAATAAAAAGAATAATGTTAATGTCTTTTCATGTGTGCAAAAACATGATATTATCAATACAAAGAATTTACATATCGTAACCCAATAAGGGATGAAAACTAGGAATGATAACCCCCAAATAAGCAAGATAAAAGAAAAAAATGTTTATCCTGACCCAGTTAAAGAAAAACAAATATATAAATATGCAAAAAATATATTTAGAGAATTTGCTCGATAGGAATAAGAAGATGATACACAGCAAGACACAGTAAAAGAGCTAATACAGTTGGTACAAAAATATAAAACAATATCACAATTCATCGACTTACTGTATAAAATAAAACACAACAAAAACACCAAAAAACAAACAAAGAATATCTGTAGCTTAAACCAAAAAGATAAAAGTGATGCCGACCCACTTGTCGACTTGGAAATTGAAGGATACCATGTCGGACAAGTTGTACTCTATTTCGGATCACAGGTAAATATTATGACTTGAGACACATGGGAATAGTTAGGTAGACCTTGATTATATGAATTAGGCATATACCTAAAATTGGCCGACCAAGGCCTAATTGAACCTATTGGAGTCTGGAAAAATGTTGAAACAACGATAAAAGTTATATCGACTAAAGTCAAATTCGAAATTATTGACCCTAAGGAAGGATCCAACTCCTTCCCAGCATTAGTAGGTTGACCTTTGGGGAGAAAAATGAAAGCCTCGATATCCTTGGACAAAGAAAGAATCAAATTAAAGGGGAATGGACAAAAATTCATAGTACCTATTCATCCATCCCAAGCAGAACCTTAGATAGAACCAATTGATGAATAAGTTGACATCCGACAGCTATATAAGATATAGAATAATTAATATTATAGAGAACCTAATACATATGGCGAACTTTACTTAGGAAACCAAGACTCAGTAGGATACAATTCAGATGCAGAACTATATGATTGGGAGGTTGAAAACTATGAAACAAAAGCAAGAGGGTGCTGGACCATTCAAAAAGTACAGAATAAACCAGTCAAACAATGCTTTGTGGTGTCCAGTATCCCAAAAATATTTGAAAAAATAATTAGGGAATATCCTACCTTGCAACCAACAAATATAAATACCACAAAAATACCAAGGTATAAAGAAAGAGAATTACCAGTTATGCATGTAGAGAAAGTATCTAGGAACATCGGTGAACATGGCCGACTACAAAGTTTAGTAGAAACATTTACAGGACAAGCTGCTAGATGGTGGGATACCCATCAGTCAAGACTACAAACATGGACAACAGCTTCAACTTATTTTATAGAAAGGTTTGGAGGAAATAAGTTAACCAACCAGGCTCAGATACGTATGTTTACCCAAGGACAAGATCCAGAAAACCATATAAAGATATGTGAAAAAAAATGGAGAAGACTGGGATATAAGGATGAACATACATGGCCACACTTATTTCCATCAACACTCACCGAATTACTGAACAAATGGTACAAGATGGAAGAAGCTCAGGGTGAAACATTTCTATGCCATGAACTTAAAGAAAATTTTATCGAAGATTTCAACTTTGAACCCCAAAATGAGAATTTGGTCGAAACTGCAAAACATATCAAAGCATTTGTACAACCGACAGAAAACAAAACCCTAAGGGACAACCGACCGATAATAAACTGTAACAATATACAAACTAGGACAATACCACCATCAACAAGACTGCAGTTGGAAAATTAAAAGGAAAAAGGAAAAAGTTTTAGATGGAAATCAAATCATGTCGAAACGACCAAACCTATTCACACAGTACTCAAAGTTGAAACAACCGATAAGGAGGATAATGAACGAATGACTGCAACAGAATTCCTTGCCACATTCTCATAGTTTAAGGAAGGAAGTCAACAAATTAATGAACCTAAAGCACCAGAATGGCTAGATGCTAAAGTCAAAACTAGAGAATTTGACATATCAAATGATGATCGACCAAAAATAGCAAAAATTGGAGACTACTGGTCTGAAGCACAAACAACAGAGATCACAAACCTACTGAAATAATTTCAGGATGTATTTTCTAGAGACTATAAGGATATTAAAGGTCTAGTACATGAAATGGGCGAAATGAAGATCAACATAAAACCTGATGTACGACCTGTCAAGAAACGACCATATAAACTAGCTCATAAATACAAAGAGATAGTTAAGATAGAGATTGATAACATGCTTGCAGCATGAATCATCTACCCTATTGACCAATTAGAATGGGTAATTCCAATGGTGGTTCAACCAAAGAAACATGATCCAGCCAAACTAAGGATCTGTGTCGACTTTAGAGAACTCAATAAAGTTACATTAATAGACCCATTTCCAACTCCTTATGCAGATGAAATCCTAAATGAGGTAGCAGGACATGATTGCTATTCATTTACAAATGGATTCTCAGGTTATAATCAAGTACCAATAGCCAAAGAAGATTAGAAAAAGACAACATTTGTATGTGAATTTGGCTCATTTGCTTATAGGGTTATGCCTTTTGGACTTAAAAATGCACCTGCACTCTTTTCAAGGATTGTGGTTAAAACATTTCAGGAGTACATTTACAAAACAATGGTAATATATTTCGACAATTGGACAATATACTCTACACTAAAGGACCATTGTAAATGGCTAAGACTTATGTCAGAACGATGTCGATAGATCCAACTATCACTAAACATCAAGAAATGCATATTTTTAACTCCTATAGGAATACTATTAGGGTATATTGTCTATAAATAAGGTATTAAAGTCGACTTCGCAAAAATAAAAATCATCCTCGAATTAAAACCCCCGATGAATCCGAAACAAGTTAGGGTACTACTTGGTCATACAGGATACTATAGAAAATTCATAAGACATTATTTAGACATAACATACCAATTGGAAGAATTTCTAAGAGATGATCAAGAATTTAATTGGACAGAGGAGTGCAACATATCATTCGAAAAACTAAAAAGAAAGCTAGTCGAAGCACCCATCCTAAGGTTTCCAAACTGGTTGATCAAATTCCATGTTCACATTGACGCATCAGGTCTAGCAATAGGAGCAATCCTAACTCATCCAAGAGATGATGGAATGGACTATCCTATAGTTTACAGTAGCAAGAAACTAATCAAAGCTGAAAGAAACTATTCGACAACCGAAAGAGAAGCATTAGGAATGGTCTTTGCACTACAAAAATATCAACACTATCTAGTAGCTAATCCATTTATCTTTTACACTGACCATCAAGCACTAAAATATCTCATAAATAAGGCCCTACACCATGGAAGAATTTGTCGATGGCTACTTCTATTCCAAGAATTTGAATTCAAAGTCGTTGTCAAACCAGGTAAGCTAAATGTCGGTCCTGACCACTTATCCCAAATCGACACAGGGGAGGAACCGATAGGAGTTGAAGACGACTTACCGGATGCACATTTATTTCGAATAGAAGCAGTCCCGATAGATTTAGAGGAAATAACTTAGTTTTTAGAAGATGGATAAGCACCAGAAGGCATGAGTATGAAGAAGAAACAAATCTTAGACATGAAAGATGCACCATATAGTCTCATAAATGGATTCCTATATAAAATGGGGTTAGACGACATTCTCAGAAGGTGCGTACTGGAACAAAAAAGAAATAATATCATGCATGAAGCACATTACGAAACCTGCAGGAGGAAATTTCCAAGTAGATACAACTACAAAGAAGATCCAACAATCAGTGTTGTGGTGGCCGACAATTCACAAAGATTGCAAAAATTTTGTAAGCCAATGTGACAGATGTCAACAGCTGGGTCGACCCCTGCCTAGTATAGAAATTCCCCTGATATTAGTAAACCCAATTTTGACATTCAAAATATGGGCCATTGACTTCATAGGACCATTTCCTATGCTATCAAAAAGAACAGGTGCAAGGTACATAATAACTGCAGTCGAATACGTAACCAAATGGGCAGAGGCAGAACCAATCGATACATGTTCCAATGAGAGAGCTGCTAATTTTATCTATGAGAATATCATTACCATATTTGGATGTCCATTAACCCTAATTAGTGACCAAGGAACACACTTCATAAATAAAACTATTAAAACACTAACGGACCAGTTCCAAATCAACCACCATCGGAGTACAGCATACCATCCTCAATGAAATGGAGCAATTGAAGCATTTAACAAAACATTAACAAAAGGATTAAAAAAAATATGTAATGCTGATAAAGACAACTGGGATGAAAAAATAATTGCAGTACTATGGGTATACAGAACGACATATAAGCGTTCAACCGATCAAACACCGTTTCGACTAGTTTATGGACAGGAAGCAATAGTTCCTCTACACTTTCGACAACAGACACCTATTATCGCAGAAATATTACATGTCGATGTCGAACAAGGAAGAAAGGACCGACTATTACAACTAAGTAAACTCGAAGAACACCGACTAATCGCGATACAACACCAAGAAATCCAGAAACAACAACAAAAGGAATGGCATGATAGAAACATCAAAAACAAAAACTTGTTGGTAGGAGATGTTGCTTTACTATACAATAGTTGGGTAAAAGGAAAACCTAAAAAGCTACATACAGAATGGATGGGACCCTATGTTGTCAAAGAAATACATACCAATGGAACATTCTAACTAAGGATGTTACAAGGCATAGTATTTCGGAAATTTGTTAATGGTGCCCGACTAAAGCAGTACAAAAACTAAACCAGTTTGGAAAAAAAAATGACCATAACGGTTAAACAAAATCTATAAAAATATAAAAATCCAAAAACTAAAACAATATTAAAAAACATAAGACAGTATGACAGGAAATCACCACCATGACAACCAACATCACACTCATCGACATAACACCATTGAGCGTTCACATAATCAACATCGACCAACGACCTCGGAAGTCCCATCCCGCCTTCATGACTATGGACGACAAAATCAAATCACCATTAACACAAACTCAAGTGCTGATGCTAGACCATCATGTACGCCATTAATACACCCATCGACAAAAATGTCAAGTGCATCAACTATAAATACTGAACTGCTAAAGGATCATTTACATCATCCCGAACAGAGAGAGTAAATTAGCAATCAATCGACTGAAAACAAAGAACACCGAATCAAAATTGACCAACAAACCGACAAGATGGCACCTAAACAAACCAAATCTCAAGCCAAGGCTAAAGAACTACAGACCGCGAAGACGTTGTTGATGAGGAGACTCAAACTCACCAAGAACGCCAAGGTTCAGGAGAGCTCATGGGTGAAACTATGGGCTGCGATTAAAGAGTGGGATTACATCGACAAAATGCCTACACAAGCTGCAGAGAAAATCAACCATAGTACCATCGTAAAATACATCAATGCACCGATCATGTATAGCTTTGGAGGCATGAAGGAAAAAACGGTGAAATTTATCATAAGTCGGTACCATAACGGTAGATTTTACTTCAACCGACCGGTTGAAATCTCTGTGGAATTAATTTCCAAATTGACTAGGCTATCAAACCAAGGCGAACTCGTACCAGTCGGGATCAAGGAAAAACCGGTAGAAGAGTTAACAGGATTAGCATCAAGCAAAAACTCCAAAGGGCTAATGATTAGCCAAATACAAACTTGGACACCACAAATAGTGGCCAAAATCATAGCCACTGCACTTACACCGACAAGTCGAGGAAGCGACCTCAAACTAGATATGCTGGAGGTAGTGGATAACATTGCCCACATAGGAAAGATATACATATGGGCTGAGTATGTCACTGACATGCTCAAAGGCATCTGTGAAAAATGTCAAGAGTCAGGAGGAATTATTAGGTTTCCATCCCTAATGTTATGGATAGTAATGTACTCCTTGTGTCCCGTCGGGGATAAGAAATTCCATGAACGGACAAAATTTCATATGTGGATATTCAAACCATTCTCCCAAAGTGGAACACTGAAAGAACTTGCAAACAAAAAAGTGTTGTTTGAAAACTAGTTTCAATAGCTGAAAGTCCACACGACCAGATGGAGGGTGTGCTAGAACATCCAACGAAGTCTTCCTGAAAACACCCACATCCAGTTAGAACTCGACCATACCGTGGTATGGTACATGCAACGCACCAAGGCAAAGGTGAGATCTCTAGACTATTACCCAACAATCAAAGAGATTTTCCGAGAGCTAGCCTGACACACAGGTTCAAAACTGTCGATACTAACAAGGGAAAAAGAAATAAATTTCTCAGTAGAGGAGCCATTAACATACCAGGAGAAGGAGGAAGATTACAAACTCAACCTATACATCAACAGATTTGTGTCAGAGGAGACACCGATCGAAGGCACTGGATGACTACAAATCGTAATCAAACCTCCAACAACACAAAGGGAAGAGACACAAATAGAATAGTTGGTAACCAAGCCAGCTAAAGAAATCCTTGTCTCGACTGAATATAGGGGGGGAGAAACAGACACTGAAGATCTAGAGTATGCTGTCACCAAAGAAAACATAACCAAATTGTCGAAGGAGATAGCAGCTTCAAGAAAAAGGAAAAAAACACAGGAATAGGAGCAAGGGAAAGGTAAGCACAAGCTTATCATTCTAGAGTTTTTATAAGATGAGGAAGAACTGGCAACCGTGGCATGTGACATTATAGAAGATTCCACAGGAAACAAAGTGCCGGTGGAAACATAGTTTCAAATATTTGTTGAAGCAGGGGCACAACAAGGTCGACCAAAGAAGGCAAATAGCACAAACAATTCAACGGCTGAAAATGTTGTGGATCTTGTGTCTACACCTCCACCCCTGTCTCTGACCAAAATCACACAAGAGCTAATTCCAGAACAGCCTTCCATAAGCCCACTCGACATATGCAAGAATGCTATGTCGGAGACTGTGAAGGAAATGTTCGAACACGACAGAGACCTCCAAGAATACATTGAAAAATTACCTCTACTCATGTCGATTCAAAATCTCACCACCAAATCCCCCTTGTTTGAAGTGGGTGGATCCGGACTAACCACTCCACAACCTGGCCAAATAATCCAAAGGCCGAGGAATTTTGCAATTGCGACTTCGACATTTGAGAAAAACTCTGAAAAAGAAGCTGAAGTTGTCACAAGTCGGACCACGTCTATCATTCCAACTGACCCCGAACCCAACCCACCAGCCAATCAATTGACCAGAGACAAGGAAGGAGAGGACATAGATGACATAAGTCAAGAAATCGAGGAACTATTCTTCGACCTCTCGGAGAAATATCCACAAACCCTCAACCCCTCACCCAACCATATCTCCACTAATCCAATCACACCATACCATTCGCCAACATCATCACCACCGCTTCATCAACCAGAGTCCCTAATCCAACCAGTTGCACCTGAACCACCTCCACCACAACCATTAGCACCAACGACAACCGCATGTAAACCCTCTGAATCCATCCAACTATATGCACAACTAGCTACAACAGTTATCCAACTAGCCCAACCAGAAATATCATCGACTACCGCTAGCCAGCAACCAATTTTGACTATTACAGGTACACATGTTCCAAAGCAAGCAGAGCAGCAGAAGCACAAAAGAAAGAAAGACAAGAAGAAGAAGGACCATCAAATCCAGACAACAATGGTTCACATCAATTAACTTGGATCGACCACTGTAGTCAACCCAACTAAACTAAAGGATGGAGAATTAGGATAGCCATTAGGATCCTTGGCAATCGAAGCAAAAACAAGGAGCCAAAACAGACGTAGGGAGCTTGACAAGAACCAAAAAGAATAATTCGAGTTCCTTAACAAATGTAGAAACGTGGTACAATTTGTGATACCAGGTCCAACAGAGGTCGACACCGACAAGCCGCTAGAAAAGGCTTATTAGCTGTTTGAGAGCATGGTGTCGGTGATGTAGGCACAAATTTAGGACACAAAAGAGGAGCAAAAATAAGAAATCATTTGAATATTGATGGAGCAGCACACAGCCTTTGCAGAAGCATATAAGGTGTTGCAAAATCACATGGAGGAGTTTGTCATTACAAAGTAATTACTGCGAGACTGGCCCACTTACAATGGGAAAGTCTATTAGCAAACTAGGTAGACTCGACAAGAGATCTAAGCACTAGAGAAGAGGAAAAGCACTGACTAAGCACTCAGACGCACAATTGAAGATCACATAGTTCTTGAAACATCCAAACTACAGAATCTCAAGCAAGAAGCACATCAGTGGGTGCAACAAGCCATTCCAAACTTAGAAAAAACAGACATCATCTACCCATAGATGAAATGATTGCTGGAGACAGGAGAGGAAAAGGACCAGTTTATGAGTTCTGACATGGAAAGAATAGATGAAATTTCCATTCAATAGAAAATGTCGATCTTATCAAGTCTGACTACACTAACCATCGACATACCGAAAATATTGTAGAGTTGGAGGGATTTCCAACATCAATTGGCAGTGACAGCTGAAGTAATTGTCGAAGTCTGTGTATAGAAGATACCAACCATCATACTTCACACCCCATGATGATCAAACACAAGAATGACTACTTAGACAGACAAGGAAATTTTGGTACCTCCCTGTTTCTTCAAGATGAAGAAATGTTTTGTTCATGGGGGAGATGTTGGAGGATCAAGTTGGTATGCCAACTTGAACGATAGCTGACTAAGTCAGTCAGCCGACTAATGAGAGATTAGGTCAGCCAGCTAAGGTTGTGTCGGTTGAGTGAACCGATAGGTAGTTATTTGTAAGTGTTTGTAAATCATATATATTAGGATGTTGAGCCAGATGAGAACTTGGTTCAGTTCTTCATATTGTATGGACCCTTTCACTATAATATAATTTGTTATTCTACTTACTTGTTCTTGTCTCTTATCTCTATTATGTATGTCTGTATTAATGTGTATTATTGGTAACCCTATGTGAACTGTGAGATTACAAAACCTACTATTATCAACAAAGAGACCAAATTACACAGACAAGGAAAAGGGAAACAATATACCTTGCATGCATTTCATGGGAACTTTCATATAATCTATCCCCATGGGTCCTAAAGCATAAAATGAGATCAAACCATGAAAAAAATGTTTTATATAAATGATGAGATCGTTCCGTAAGAAGTGACTTCTCTACAAATGCATTAAGGTACCTTTCATGAGAAGCTATACGTTCATAAAGGTATCTTCCTTCTTCCATTTCATCCAAAAAGTCCACCCATGAGTACTCAAGAACTTTGGACATGAGATGGCACTGCATATTTCTGACAAAATGGTTCATTTCATTTCATAGTTCTTGACATCGTCTTAAAATGGATAAAATTTGTTTCTTCCCACCACAGACCATACTAGATGTAAAATGTAATTAATCATACTAGATTTAACTGGAGAACATAAAAACCCCATAAAATGTACAATACTATTATCTCATGAGCTTTCATCAAATACACTAGATATCATATCAAACATATATGTTCAATCTTCCATGACTAAAAAATTAGCCTATCCCAAGTTAACGACTAAATGTTAATAATGGACAATAATGAACAAAAAATAGGAATAAGTTATTCATTGCCATGAAATTTGGTACCATTAGAGATATAATGCCTATCTATGAAACAACAGCTTGAACAATTTCTGAATGGCATTTATGAATTATAAAAAGGTTTCCCTTGTCATTTTTTACTTTTCAAAGAACTATCATGGACACTGAATTTTAATCATCAATGGTGATAAGATTAGTTAAGGGACACTAACAATTTCCCAATCATCTTCACTAGAAGGTACATTTTCCATGCTCTCATTTTAGAGGAACAATGTTTCTAAAATAGCCATTACTGAGTTCCCTCCCTCAGATGTCAAGGCATCATTTTGATTTGATTTCTTTAGACTCTAAGTAATAGTGAACATTGGAGCACCATCAGATCAACTTGCAAGATCAGACATTGTAATCACATGGATAGAATCTTATTTTGTGCAAGACGACACAAAGACCCTGGGTATCTGTTAAGTGCTCATTGCTTTCCCCAGGTTGCGATGGAGTATTTTGTATGAGTCCTAGCATGGATCCAAATTTGTATGTTCATGGTTGTTCTCAGTTTTTTATCCATATGAAATTGATATACATTGTATTTCTAGTAGCTATGTCCAAATTTGAGTCTTCTTCGCATGGATCTATGTTGTATTTTAATAGCCATGACTTTTTTGTATCTCACATGGATTTGTGTTGTATTAGTCGACAGCCATGTTGTGAGTAATTTGGGACATGTATCAAAATAAAAAGGTTATTCAGAAATTTTTTGATGCTTAAGAGGTTCCTACCTGTGGAAATTGAACCCAAGTGATAGATCAATTACACTCACAAAATTTCTAATCAAACATGCAAAATTCATACAAAAGGAGATTGAAATTGGAGCATAACTTTATCATGTATTGAATAAGTGTACATAAGCCAACCATATGAAGTAATAGGATACTCAAATATATAATTACATGAGATATTCAAAAGCACTAGGTTGCTATTCGAATTGGTCAAAAAGCAGGCTTACTAAATCTAGTCAAATCCCCCATATGTGTAAGAAAGACTTTCCAAATGTATGAAGATGCTCACAAATTGGTTTAAGAAAGTGGTCGAGCTAATAAGTGATGGAAATACAACTCATTCATTCTTTTTTTTGGATAAAAGGAAGGAGGATGATGTGGAAAAAAAAACAAGGCAAGTTCCCTTAGACTAGCTTCTCCTTTATGCCTTAAAACTATTGTAAAGCAAGGCACCTTTCAGAAAAACAAGAACTGTGATTTTAGGAACCAGGAATAAAAGAAGACTTGATAAAATAGTTTCTAGGATGATTCCAAAGTGCTCCATGACCCAGTATAGCAAGTATTGACTTCTAGGAACATGTGGAAGCCAACTATCATAGGGTGGCATCTAGGAATCTAGGAATAAGACAAAAATGATTTAATTAATGTTAATATGGGTAACTATGGGTTGATTATTCTAACACCCTCCCTTAATCCTGACTTTATGAGTAAATATAAAAAATTATAGGGCCTAGAAACAAGTCTTAGTTGTGGAAATTGAACCCAGTGATAGATTAATTTTACTCACAACAATTAACAATTGATCATGCAAAATCACTCACAAAAGAGACTGAAATTGGAGCTGAACACTAAACTGTATTAACTCAGTGTACAATAGCCAACCCTGTAAAATAATAGGTTTTTGTATAAATAAAATACATCAGGGATTCGAATGCATGAGGTGCAATTTGAATCTAGCATAAAGCAGGCTTACCAAAAATAAGCAAATCCCCCATAGGTGCAAAAAGCTGATCCCAAATCAGTCATGGAGCTCACGAATTAGAAAAAATGATTAGGAAATATAAAGAGTGATGGAATGAAAACTAATACATGATTTTACAAGGATAAAAGAGTGGAGAATGAAGAGGGAAAAAAACTAGTTCACCTCCCCTAGTCAAACTTTCCCTATTGCCTTAAAACACTGAAAAAGCAGGCAATAAAGCAGAAAAAGTAGAAGGGCACCTAGGAGTCCAGGAATAAAGCAAAATTGATTCCTTGAGGTTTCCCAAGTGCTACATGGGTAAAATTAGGCAAGTTGGACCACTATGGATAGGTAATTGACAACTTGCATAAGGTGGGACACATGAACTAGGAAAATAAGACAAAAATAATGAAATTAATGTCTAAGGTAGTAAACTATGGGTTGATTATTCTAAAATTATTCACCCTTTTACATATTTCATGTCCATACAACCAAGGTAAGGGGAAAAACCCCAGTGGGAAAATCCTCCCTTAAACATGGACAGGAAACAAAAATCTAGAAATCTTGTTATTAATAACTCTTCACCACATGATCAACAATCCCTATCAGTGTTTTGAGATTACTGAGGGTCTTCTCATAGAATACTTTGGTGAATATATTTGCTACTTGTTTTGAAGATGCATAGTAGAGTAGAGGAATGGTACCATCATGCACAAGCTCCCTGATATAGTGCATATGGATCTCAATGTGCTTGGTTCTTTGTATTTGAACTGGATCAGTGGAGATTCGAATGGTGCTTTGATTTTCACAATAGATGACTGTTCAAAATTATGATTTGAAACCACATTCTTTAAGTATCCCCTATGACCACAAACATTGAGTAGTTGCATTTACAACTCCTCTATACTCTGCCTCTATAGATGAGAGTGCTATGGAACTCTATTTCTTACTTGACCAGCTAATTGGTCCTTCTACAAGCATGAACACATATCTTGAGGTAGACGTTCGATCTGTGTTGTCACCTTCCCAATCACAGTCAGTAAATCCAACTAGCTCTAAGTCAGATTTTGCTTTGTAGAAAATCCCATGAGTCCTTATTCCCTAAACAATGTTTAGGATCCTCTTGGATGCTCTCCAATGGATCTCATGAGGCTGATCCATGTATCTCAAAGCCACACTAACTGCATAATATAATTCAGGTTGAGTATGTGTAAGATAAATCAAACAACCAATCAACTGCCTATATAGTTTATTATTTACCAAAGGAGAAGAACCTGCTTCCTCAAGCTTAAATCCTGAAAGGAATGGAGTATTGCTTGGATTGCAATATTTCATATTGAACTTGGTGAGAAAATATGAAGCATACTTTGACTAATGGAATTTTATTCCATGTTGGGATTGAGCAATTTTGAGACCCAATAATTGGCTCAACAACCCCAAATCTGTCATGGAAAAAGCATGGTTCATTGCATCCTTCAAGGAGGAAATTTATTTCTTTGAAATTCATGTGATTAGTAGGTCATCCAGATATAAAAAAATCATAATTAGAGAACCATGAATCAGCTTCAAATAGACATTAGGATCATACTTGCATCGAATAAAACTCAGTGACATCAGAAAGCCATCAATCTTAGCATATCAAGCCCTAGGGGATTGCTTGAGCCCATACAATGATTTATTTAACCTGCACACTAAATATGGATTAGAAACCAAACCTTAAGGTTTCTACATATAAATATATTCATTAATATCTCCATTAACAAAATCTCACTTCACATCCATGTGATGTACTTCCCATTGCTTCGAAGCTGCAATGGTTAGAGCTAGCCTTATGGAGTCCATCTTTGTCATTTGTGCAAAGGTCTCATTGTATTCACTACCATGTACTTGTGAGTATCCCTTGGCTACCAATATTTTATTATATTTAAAATATGAACCATCAGCAACAAACTTATTTTTAAAGAGCCACTTACACTTCACTAGCTTTCTCCTTGGGGGGAGATCAACCAGTTCCCATGTGTTGTTCTTTTGGAGTGAGCTGAATTATTATTTCATTGCTATTTTCCATATTGGATCATGTGCTACATATTCATATGTCTAAGTATCAGAATCAACCATCAAATAACACTTCTCAGCAAAGAGTGGATCTTTCACACAAAGGGCACTCTCAAATTGAGATCTAGTCCTCCTAGTGTCACTAGGATTTCTAGCTAGTTCCCCAGCTGCATGAATGGTCCTTGCTGACCACTTTAGTCTTGTAGGTCTATTATGATTTGAAATTAAATCATAATTATCATACATATAAGAATCATCAAACTCATTAGTTTCTTTACTTACAATCAATGGTTGTGGTGGTGGAGAGGACTCTCCAACTTCAACTGCTGCTAAAGGCACTTCTTCGAACTGAACACTTCTTTCAATGACATATTTGTTAGTGCTCAAGTTGATAAGCTTGTACCCTTTTTAATATTCAAAATACCCAATAAATAGGCACTCTTAGCTTTGGGGTTGCAAAGCCTTCCTCTTTTCAGTTGGAATTCTATCCCAAGCCTTTGAGCCAAAAATCATGAAATGGGTCACATCTAGCTTGTGCCCACTCCAAGATTTGAAAGGAGTAATACCATAAAGTTTATTATGTGGCACCATATTATGGATATAGGATTCACAT
Source organism: Pseudotsuga menziesii (assembly GCA_001517045.1). Classification (NCBI taxonomy): domain Eukaryota; kingdom Viridiplantae; phylum Streptophyta; class Pinopsida; order Pinales; family Pinaceae; genus Pseudotsuga; species Pseudotsuga menziesii. Next base: position 746,129 of record LPNX011037872.1, on the reverse strand, counting down.
TTTATAGCTTCGTCCCAAAAATTTGGTGGTAAATTTTTATCCTCCATCATGTAAGTTGACATCCCCTTCAGTGATTTGTTCTTTCTCTCAGCAACACCATTTCGATGTGGTGTGTAAGGAATAGAATGCCACATATAGATACCTACATCTTTGCAATACTGGATGAACTTATAATTGAAATACTCACCACCATTGTCATATCTAAGGATCTTGAGTTTCCTCCCATACTGGTTCTCAACCAAGGCTCTAAAGACTTTCAAAAGGTCAAAAGCTTCAGACTTATGCTTTAGGAAGTAAACCCAACAATACCTAGAAAAATCATCTATGAAGGTGAGTGCATATTTGGCTTGACTCATGGACATATGAGGGAATGGACCAGCAATGTCACTGTGGATCAAATCAAGGGGTGCAGAGGTTCTCTCACGAATAGCTCTCTCATACTTGTGCTCTAGGTGTTTTCCTAGGATACAACCTTGACAGACTCCTTTAGAAAACTTGATCTTTGGTAACCCTATAACCATATATTTGTCACTCAAATCAGAAAGATACTTGTAGTTAAGATGGCCAAATATTTTATGCCAAATCTTGCTTTCTTCATTAGCATGAGTAAGAAGAGAAGAGGGGTTTGAGTAGGGTAGAAAATGTTAGGATATTTAGACACTCGGGAGTTAGTTAAGATTAGCTTGTGTAATATATCCGTTAGGTAAAAGTGTGTTTCTTTAGTATGCATTAGTATGCATTTGTAAATATTCTAATCTGACGGTCACGATATGTTCTAGACATAGAGTGATCTGACGGTTCAACTTCTCTTAGATCATACCTACCATTGATCCATGGCTTAACACCTGATTGGTCTATGATCTCTATTTAAAGAGCATAGAGGGTCCTTGGCTAGTTGATCGATTATGAGAAGCTCATGTAACTTTCTTTCTTTTGCATAATAAATTGCTCCAAGTAGCTATTTGGCTGGGGCCATGGATTGTTTCCCTCTCAAGGGTTTTAACCATGTGACAAACATTGGTGTGTTGATCTGTGATCTATTTGTCTGAAGCAGTTGCTCAAGGTGTTCAGTATTTTGGGAGTTCCCTGTGTACCCGAACATGGTATCAGAGCTTTTATGAAGAGTCGCTTTCGGTTTTGATCAAGATCTGGAACTGGTGTTGCCAAAACTTTGAAAGGGTTTCTGGTTCTAGATTTCTTGTGCATTTGTGGCACGTGGATCTGTTCCATTGCATACGGAGCACCATTTCCATTGGGAAATAGCTTTCATTTCACCGAAAACCATTTTCGTTTGCTCCAGAAACACCCATTTCGACAAATATGAAGGTATAATGTTACAGTGACGGATTTGTTTTTTTGTAAATCTCTCATATTTTATCAGTTTATTATTAGATATTTTTTGTTTTAGTCTTATACTGTTGCCTTCCCTGACTGCGTATGCTCTTTTCCATGCACCTTGCGCAATCGTGGCGAATCAGAAACAGTAAGGGATTTTTTTTTCTTGTCTTCTCAGCTACGTATGCTCTTTGTCGTGCACCTTGTGCAATCACGACAAATAAAAAACAGCAAGAAAACTTGAAAACTTAGACTTTTCAGGTAAGCTAACCAAGATCTAACCCCATTGTGTGGAAAATCTTTTTTTGTTTTTGTTTTTTGTTTTTTTTGTGATTTGGAGGAAAAGAAAACAAGCACGGAGAACGACAGAGAAGAGTAAAAAAAAAAAAATCCCCTTCCTTTTTTCATATTTTTACGTACCTTTTAAACTTAGCTCACTTGGTCCAAAGTTGCTTCACTCCTTGATAAATCTTGAGTTCAAGTCTTATCAAGCTACTTTTTAGTGCATGCAATTTCTATTTTCAAGTTACTTTATTGTAAATTGTAAAAGTGAACATCACTTATTCTACAAAAGTGATTCGCTTCTAAGCAAATCTATTGTAAAGTGATTGTCAAAGGTTGATCTTGGGAAGAGGGGGCTTCTTTTTTTTAGTTGGTCAAGTTAATATCTGCCACGTCACTATTGGGGACATCTTCAACATTTTCTTTGATCAAGCATAACTTCATCATCCAGAATCAGTTTTTAGTGCCGTTCTTTTTTAAAACTGCATATTTTTTCAAGTCTATACATTCAGGTAGTTAGTTTCTGTTTTTTCAGCCATTATTTTATAGTATGGCTGCCCCTTGTGATATTATACTTACAAGTTCTAACTATTTCTCATGGAAATCTCGTATGGAGGATGTTCTGCGAAGTAGGGGACTTTTCAGGATAACCTCAGGGAAAGAAATAGAATCCACTGATGATGATAAGAAAATTAAATGGGAAAATAGATGTGATGAAGCTCGTGGATTGATTGGAATGTCAATCTCTACTGATTTGCTATTCCACATATATGGAATTGATGAACCTAATCTCGCTTGGGAAAAGTTGGAATCTGTGTTTGGTAAACACAATGAAAATCGGGGTCATCAACTTGAGAATGAGTTGCTTTCCTTGAATCTAAATGATTTTTCATGCATTCAAGACTATTTATCTAAGTATAAAACTCTTAGACTATTATGTGCAGAATGCAAGATTAAGAAAGAAGACAAACAATGTATTTATCATATTCTTTCAAAACTTGGACTTGCATATTCTATTTTTGTATCTACATTCTACTCCATGAAATAATCCTTGACTGCAACTAGCTATCAAGAGACTAGCCTTGAATCCTTTTTTGATTCCTTAATTAGAGAGCAAGATAAGCTCATTCATCTTGGAATGTTGATACATCTAGGAAATCCTTATTGTCCCAACAGAAGGAAAAGTCCAAGCCTCCCAAGAAACATAATTTTCGCAATAATAAGAAAAACAACAAGGGTCCCAAACCTTCTTAGTCAGCTCCTTCTTTAAAAAATGACAAAGTATCCAAGCAAAAAGGAAAGAAGACTGAGCGTCATTGCAATTTTTGTGGGAAATATAATCATGATGAATCTAAGTGTTTTAAGAAGATGGAAGCCTTAGAAGCAGCAATGAAGAAGCACCACATCAGCCTAGATTTGTCTTCAGAATCTACCTCTCATGGACATGCACTTTGTGCTTCTTGTTACTCTTACACTGCATCTTCTTCTTCTACTTCAATTGAATGGCTCATTGATTCTGGAGCATCTTATCATATGGCTAAGGATAAATCCTTTTTTTCTACTATGCATGAATGTAACACCTAACAAATATTTGTTGGTGATGATAGATCTCTAAGTGTTGTAGGATCTCGAACAGTTCCAGTAGAAAATGGTCATTTCAGTGATGTGCTATGTGTTCCAAAAATTTCCTGCAATTTGTTATCAGTCTATCAAATTACTCATTCAGGTGAAGGTAAAACTATGACGTTTACACCTCACCAAGTTGTAATCAAGGATTTTAAAAATCCTCAAAATGTCCTTGCTACTGGAAATGTTGATGATATTACCAGGTTGTACAAATTCAACAACTTTGGGTCATCAACTTTTCCTTCAGTTTTTGTTGCTCATAGTGATAACTTGAGCAAACTTTGGCATGAGCGATTTGGTCACTTAAATTATCGCTCATTGCAAAAACTATGTAAAGACAATATGGTGACTGGTCTTCCGCTGGTATCTTCCAAGGATGGTGTTTGTTCCGTTTGTGTACTCGAAAAACATCATCGGGACAGTTTTGACAAATGTGCCTCTTGGGACGGCTCGGTTCCCTTGGAGCTTGTGCATAGTGACTTGTGTGGTCCTCTTCCATCTGCATCATTTTTTGGTTTCAAATATTTCTTAACTTTCATTGATGACTACTCCAGATGCACTTGGGTTTACTTCCTAAAACTTAAGAGCAAAGTATTTAACATGTTCTTGGCCTACAAGGCCCTTGTTGAAAAACAATCTGGTCATCAAATTATTAAGTTAAGATTTGACAATGGAGAAGAAGATGTTAACAACAAGTTCACTACTTTCTGCACTGAGCAAGGAATCCAACAATAGCACACTATTCTATATACACCACAACAGAATGGTGTAGCTGAATGGAAGAACTGCACTTTAAAAGAAATGGCTAATTGTATGATCCAATCTAAGGGACTAAGTCTTGAATATTGGGCTGAGGCCATAAACTATGCAAATTACATAGTTAATCGCACACCCACTCAAGTTTTATAAGGTATAACACTGGAAGAAGCATGGAGTAAAATTAAACCAGATGTAAGTCACTTTCGTGTGTTTGGTTTTCAAGCATGGGCTCACATTCCAGATGAAAAACGGAAAGCATTGCAGCCTAAAAGTGAAAAGTGCATATTTGTTGGATATTCTAAAGATGTAAAAGGTTATAGACTTCTTCAGCCCCATTCACATGATATAATCATTATAATAGATGTTAAATTTGATGAAAATATCTTGGCCTGCGAGCCTACCTTGGAGGGTGTGCCATCTTTGGCCTGCGAGCCTGATTCAGCAATTGTTCCTTCTTCTTCTTCTTTCAACTTCCTTGACAGGTTTCCAACTCCAGTTTCTAATGATGACAGTGAGGATGAAAATCCACCTTCGCCTGCTCATATTCCTCCAATTGCACCAGCACCAATACTTCCTCGATGGGTCCGTTCAACATGTGAAGTAGCTGGTGATCTTGTCGGTGATCCTAGAGATCAACGCCGAACATGTTCTCAGTTTCAGCGAGCCTCTTCTCTTTTGGCTCAAGTTTCCGAGAATCATGATCCAGAAACTTTTGTAGAAGCTTCAGGAAATCCAAATTGGGATGTAGCTATGGATGAAGAATATCGTTCCTTAATGGTGAACGATACTTGGGATATTGTTCCTCTTCCAAAAGGAAGAAAACTTGTCAAATGCAAATGGGTATACAGAACTAAGTATGCATCAAATGGAAGTGTTGAAAGACTTGAGGCAAGGTTAGTTGCCAAATGTTTTTCCCAAGTTGAAGGGATTGACTACAATGAAACCTTTGCCCCTATAGCAAAAATGAACTTGATCCGCCTTGTTCTTTCCCTTGCAGCCTTACATAACTGGGAAGTCCATCAAATGGATGTCAAATATTCCTTTTTACATGGTGATTTAAATGAGTAAATTTACATGGAACAACCTCCTGGATATGTTCAAAATAACTCTTGCCTTGTTTGTCTCCTTAAGAAATCCTTATATGGCCTTAAGCAAGCTCCTAGAGCTTGGTATGCCAAAATGGATAGATTTATCCCTGACATTGGTTTTTCTAGATCCCATTCTAACCCCAATGTCTATACCAAGAAAGAAGGAGACCATCTCATCATACTTGTTCTTTATGTTGATGATCTTATCCTTACTAGTAAAGACCCTAAACTTATAACCCATGTGAAATCCAGTCTTAAGAAAAAATTTGAAATTTTAGACTTAGGACATTTGCATTATTTTCTTGGTCTCCAAGTCTTGCAAACCAAAGAAGGAATCTTTCTTTCCTAGTCTAAGTATGCTTGTGACCTTCTTCGTCACTTCCACATGGAAGATTGTAAACCAGCCCCTTCTCCCTTCCAGTATGGAGTCAAAATTTCTGCCACTTGTACTTCCCCTGAAGTAGATGCCACCTTGTATCATCAGCTCGTTGGTATTCTTTTATACTTGACTCATTCCCATCCCGACCTTTCCTTTGTTGTTGGTTGTGTTTCCCATTATATGCAAACTCCTCATGAAAGTCGCTAGAAAGAAGAAAAAAGAATACTTCGATATATTTGAGGTACAATTCAGTTTGGGATTCATTACAGTACAGGGGGGGAACCTTTGTTGGTTGGTTTCACTAATTCATATTGGGCCGGCGATCATGATGATCGGAATTCTACTGCAGGTTATGTTTTCAGTCTAGGATCTAGACCTATCACTTGGGCTTGTAAGAAACAGCAAGCACTTGCTCTTTCTTCAGCAGAAGCAGAATATCGAGCCGTAGTTAATGCCAGCCAGGAAGCTTTATGGATTTGATAGATCCTTTCAAAGTTTAGATTCGAGTAGTAGCAGCCTACTTCACTTGGTGCGACAATCAAAGTGCCATCAAGCTTGCCAAAGATCTAGTTCTACATCAACGTAGAAAACACATTGAGCTACACATGCACTTCATCAGAAATCTTGTTCATGATCATGTTCTTGAAATGCTCTATTGCCCTACAGATGATCAAGTTGCAGACATCTTCACCAAGTCTCTTACAAAAGCGAAGTTTTCTAAACTTCGGTCTATGTTAGGAGTTTAGGAATGTGTCCTTAAGGGGGGACAGGCTCTAATGCCTCCTTCCTTCTCTTAATAGTGTCACTTTTGTAAATCCTTCAATCCTATCCCAAGTTGTTCGTAAGGGGGTATGTTAGGATATTTAGACACTTAGGTGTTAGTTAAGATCAACTTATGTAATATATCCGTTACGTAAAAGTGTATTTCTTTAGTATGCATTAGTATGCATTTGTAAATATTCTAATATGATGATCATGATATGTTCTAGACATAGAGTGATCCGATAGTTCAACTTATCTTAGATCATACCTACCATTGATCCGTGGCTTAGCACCCGATTGGTCTATGATCTCTATTTAAAGAGCATAGAGGGTCCTTGGCTAGTTGATCGATTATGAGAAGCTCATGTAACTTTCTTTCTCTTGCATAATAAATTGCTCCAAGTAGCTATTTGGCTAGGGCCGTGGACTGTTTCCCTCTCAAGGGTTTTAACCACATGACAAACATCGGTGTGTTGATATGTGATCTATTTGTGTGAAGCGGTTTCTCAAGGTGTTTGATCTTTTGGGAGTACCCTGTGTACCCGAACAGAAAATGGGAAAACCTGTATACCTTCGAATTGTGATCAACAACACCTTTTTCTATGACTTGATGATTCGAAATATCTATGATTTAAACTTCATTTGGGGAGAAGATGACTTTATTTGGAGACCCATTGTGAGTCATCTGATACAATGACAAGAGATTAGAGGCAAGGCCTAGAACATACAACACATTATTGAAATTACCATGGTCAAGATCAATCCTACCCTTCGCCATTCTGTCATTCAGAGAGTTATCTCCCAAAACTATTGGTGGACCTTTTGACATGTCAAGAGAGGAAAAGATATCCCTTGTCGAAACCATATGTCTAGAAGCTCCAAAATCAATGATGAAGCTAGGTGATATTGAGGTGCCAGCAACCAAATAATGTACTGTCTCCTTGTCTTTTGAATTTTATCCTCCTTCCCTCTTCTTTGAACAATCAGGAAGGGATATGTTGTTCTTCTCTAGGAGTTGTTTCAATGTGTAAATTTTATTTTTCATACAAGAGATCTAAGGATGATAGCCCTTACTGCAGTATGCACACTTGCTCATTTCTCCTTTTTTCTTCTTCTTCTGGAAGTTCTTCTTGGAGCCTAAGGGCTCCTATTGAGAATTTGACTTGTCTCTCTTTTGCTCAGGTGGCTTTTTAGATTTTTTCTTGCTTTTTGAATCCACCTTTGAATATCAACAAACCAAAGCTTGTTCTTTGGAAGATTTGATGGTGCCCATCATCACCAATTTATCTTGCTCCTCGGTGAGAGATTCCATGAACTCAACAATATTAGGCATCTTCCAAGTTCGAGCTGTCAATTTAGTGCCATGGAAGGTCAAAAAAAACAATGAATAGTTAGTACCAAGATTTGAGAGAATGGTCAAAACTAGTTTCTCTTTCTTCTTTTCAATCCCACATTGTTTTAACTACAAAACGAGGGCCTTAAACTTGGTAAAGTAGAGTTGCAATGATTCAAAGCTACTGGGACTCAAGGAGATCAATTCATTCTTGATTTGATGTCCTCTCATCTCATCTATATTTCCAAAAATATCTTCAAAATTATCCAACACCTCATTAGGAGATGTCAATTAATCTAGATGAAAGAGGAGATCTCTTGAAATGCTCAGACACAAAAAGACCATAGGCCTCATCCCTCATGTTGTGACATTTTATTTTCTCTCCATCTGCATGAGGCTCTACATCAGTAGCCATGGTAACCTTATAGAGAAATTTCTCTCTCAACAATATCTCCATATCATCTTTCCATTCAAATAAATTGAATGGAGTCAAGATGATCCTTTGATATTGGTCCATATCTCAGCTCATGTGCACTTCAGTCAGCAGAATATGCTCCCATTCAGTGATGTTGAACCTAAAATAACAATTTGGAAGGATATAAATTGATATAAAAAGGCTCTAATACCATGTGTAAATTTAACTCAAGTGATAGATCAATTACACTCACAAAATTGCTAATTAAATATGCAAAATTCATACAAAAGGAGACTGAAATTGGAGCATAAATTAATCCTGTATTGAATAAGTGTACATAAGACAACAATATGAAGTAATATGCTGCTCAAATATATAATTACATGAGATATTTGAAAGAACTAGGTTTCTATTCAAACTGGTAAAAAACCAGGCTTACTAAATCTAGTCAAATCCCCCAAGGGTGCAAGAAATACTTTCCAAATATATGAAGATTCTCATGAATTGGATAAAGAAATTGGTCAATATAATACATTATGGAAAGACAACTCATTCATGCTTTTTTTTTGAGAAAAGGAAGGAGGAGGATGTGGGCAAAAAACAAGGCAAGTTCCCTAGACTAGCTTTTCCTTTATGCCTTAAAAATGTTGTAAAGCAAGGGAGCTTTCAGAAAAAGAATAATTGCACTTTTAGGAACTAGGAATAAAATTAGACTTGTTAAAATAGTTTCCAGGATGATTCCAAAGTGCTCCATGACCGAATTTAGCAAGTATTGACTTCTAGGAACATGTAGAAGCTAACTCTCATAGAGAGAAATCTACGAATCTAGGAATAAGATGAAAAGGATTTAAATAATGTCAATATGGGTAACTATGGGTTGATTATTCTAGCACTAACTTTAGACCATTTCCTTGATACTATACCTTGTTCTTTCAAAGTATTATGCATATCATTTCCCTCTAGCCATCATACTTTGGGGGACATTCGATTACACTAAAATATCGTCACCATCATGTTATGAGATAGGTCCTCCTTGGCCTGCTTCAATCCCTCAAATTTTATCCAAGAAGAAATGAAAGGTAGAACAATACTCCTTTTATTTTTCCTTGTATTGAGTAGGTAACACTTTTTCTCCATTGACAAAAGGTGTTACCTAAGTCAACAATGCTCCTAATACATGAGAAAAGAGTAGTGCCACCACCTCTATCCTTATTGCAAGAAGTGTTACCCCCTTAACATCACCTTTTTGCTTCATTAAAGGAGCGATGCTCGATTTTTCAAGGAAAAAATAGAATCTTTGAGAGGATTCTCGAAGCTTACCTATGTGGAGCCTCATCCCTATGGTTTAGGACTAGCTAGAGCTCGAGATTCTCCCTTTTAGGATCTTATCACCACCTCACCCATGAGATACTCAACCATAAATATCCTCCTATGGCTTAAAATAATAGCTCATCCCCCGTGGGAGAGAGGAGGAAGAATTGTGTTGAAGACCCAAACTTTGTAAAAATAATTCTTGAACTATTGGAGGCAAGGTGAAGTTAGAGGCACATATCCATTGGAAGGAACTCTCAACATCAAGGCATAAAGGTTGTAGTATCTCGAATCATTTCTAATAAAAAATGTATTTTCTTTCCCATATTTATTGTTTCATGTGTATATATTGCTTGATTCCTTGGTCACAAGCATAGATTTAGTTTATCATACTGTATGCTATCATGTTTTTCTTTTTGTCTTCCATATTTTGTAGGTTCTTCTGCAGTATCAAAGGAGAAATATTCAAGGATAGTGAGGAAATTTTTTGAGAGAAGTATCATGACAGAAATAGTCTCATCGAAGGAGGGCCATGATGAATCCCACATCAACGACACGAAACTCGGAACAAAGTTCTGGAATTTTGAGTATGATGTAACCATAGGACTGAATCAAAAGTAATTGACCAAAAAATTTGTTTTGATAGCAGGTGCAAACTCTCAAGAAAATTTCCCTTTTGAACATAAGGCAACATGACCGAAGACTTGGCAGCATTGACTTGACTAGGAGAAACACAATTCAATAATGAACAATGCATTCTTTGAAATACTCAAAGTAGTGACATGACTCATGAAAGTGTATCGACTTGAAAACAAGATGAATACCCAATTAACTGAATGAAATGCAGACAAATCCCATGTTCAAAGGTGACTAACAACTACCATTTATTACAAATGAAATGCATTTCCCTTCCCTTACTTTTACCATCATGATTGATTGGTGCCTCTTTTATTTTTAACAAGCTGGAAAAGGGTAACAAACACTAGATAGATATCATCCTTTAGATGAGTCCAATCTCATATGTTTTATGAAGCTAAGAAAGGAGGGATTTGTTCCCAAAAGAGGGTCTTTAATTGTTTGATTTTATGAGTCCGATGAAAGAAAACTCATTTGTCATTTCATGTTTAGAGAGTCTAAAATGACTAAGAAGACTCCAGAATGGAATTTTTCATAAATTTAGTCTTCGAGGCCCGAAAAAGTATAAAGCAATATCTTAGAGAACTCTTCCAGTCATGATTGGCTGGAGTATACCTTTTTCATAATTAGTGCCCCATGCTCCAAAAAAGGGGTAAACTATCACCAAGAATACGACTCCTCAAGTAATTTTACGAGCGTGAAGAAGACAAGTTCACTCGGCGATATTTTCACATTTTAAGACTCTGAAGAGAGTTTAAAGAAGACTCCATTAACCTTTTTCATGTTTGAATCCAGAGCACGAAAAAGTAATAAACTAACCTCAAACCACTTTTCATGTTTTAACCAAAGCACGAAAAATGAAAAAGTTAGCTCAACACCATCTTACTATTTTTAACGGGCTTGAAGATCAGTTGGAAGAATTCTCAAGGTATTTGATTCATTTTTTAATGAGATTGACACAGAATAGGATCTATGCTCAAGGTCAATTTTATTTTTTAACGAGATTTAAACCAAGAATAAACACTGCTCAAACTAACCTATTTCATTTTTAGACAAGCTTGAAACGGAAAATAACTATTCTTGTGGGGACCTGTTTCATTTTTACGAAAGCTTGAAACATAAAATAACTATGCTTGGGAATGGTTTCATTTTTATGCAAGCTTGAAACCAAAAGGTAAACTTTGCTTGAGGGCTAGTTTTTATATTTTAACGAGCTTAAAACTAGAAATAGACTATGCTCAAATACATTTGTTTCATTTTTTAACGAGCTTGACATAGAATATGAACTATGCTCACAAACATCTATTTCATTTTTTAACAAGATTGACACAGAAAGGGAACTATCCTCACTAACCTGACACAGAAAAATAACTATGCTCACAAATTTGCTCCTACCCAACATGATATCTAGAGGTTGGTAGGTTTCCCCCTTACCTAAGAAGCTAGCGAGTCAACTCCAGTATGATGTCTAGAGGATAGATCCATGCCCCCCATTTTACCTATGATGGGAAGAAGCTAACTAGAAGAAGGGGAAGGAATCAAAAGAACATGTGGGACATTCAGGGAAGTCTGATTACTAGGAATTATGCGATGGTCAGGTGTAACAAAGGAAAGTTGATCAATGGTCACAATCTTGGCATCATGGAGAAAACGCATCACTATAAAGAGTGTGGACACTACATACTTCATGGCATAAACATAATCACTTCCAAGGATAATATTGAAATCTAAAGGACCTTGGACCACCATAACATCAATACAGATAGTTTTGCCTCCTAATGTAATAGGTAAATGAGGAAGGATCCCTAAAGGTGCACTAGGTATGTGATTAAAAACCAGTATCTGATCAGTGGCTAGCACAATCTTAGGTGAACCTAATTATTTCCAAGCAATTGAGGATTGAATACTAACAGAATCCCCTTCATCAACAATAGTGTGAAGCATCTGCCTAGTGGTAACGTTCACAACTATCTTGAAAGGGACATTGGAATGAAGATGAGAATCTATTAGGTTACCCCAGTCAAAGGAAATAACCTCGTTACTTGGAGAGAGTTCTGTTGAAAGAGACAAAATTTCCTCTTGTCGAGAACAATCAAAATGAAGCATGAAAACTTCAGCAAGTTTTAGTTCACTCTCTACTGGAAGAGAAGAACAACACAAATATTTGGTCAAAGTGACTACTTCAGTCTTAACACTCTTTGTTTAAAGAGTGGGGTTGGGTGGAGATGATGTATACTTGACTACTTTAACTTCACTATTCAAAGGAAGAGTGTGATCAATCACAGATGAATCTGAATTGGCCACTTGGAATTTACTCTTTGAAGGAAGAGTGGGATTGACCATGGATGAAACCGAATCGACCACTTGGAATTCACTCTTGGAAGGAACAGTGGAATCGATCACGGATGAAACCAAATAGACCACTTGATCAAACAGTGGGGGGTCAAGAGATAAGTTATGATAACCTGTTGGAAGTCGTTTCTAATGAACACGAATATCTTCCAACAACTTGAAAGCTTCATCCATGTGAGGAGAAAGGTAAGTAAGGTGCATGTCCTTACAGATAAAGCAAGGATTTCTGACTTTACCCTTCTGACTCTTAACCAAAGAGTTAATGTTTGAGGGGGGATCATTAGTATGATGCTCATAGGCTAATGACATCGTTTTGTGAGAAACCTTATACCACTCTTCTAAAACTAGGGCCAGAACATGACAATCTTTTAGAAGGTGATCACCCTTGCAAATCCTGCCAGGGAATTTGGGATTGCGCAGTTTTTGGTTGTGCAGATCAACAATCTCCGCACTCAGAGGAGTAATTGGTTGAGACTTGGTTTTCTATTTGTTTTTATTCTTCTTAATATTCCTTTTCTTCTTCTTCTTATCCACCTGACTACTAGTACTACAACTTTCAATGAGATAAGAGGGAGAAAATGGAGAAGACACATATAGCAAAGAAGGTGAAGGATCAATATACAGTTGATGCTCTTGCAATGAAGGGTTAGGATATGAATAAATTGGTGTAGATGGGATAACTGGATTGGAGAATAACCAAACATGTAATCCGATAGTCAATCCAGGAAGTCTTAACATAGCCATGAGAAGAGGACCAACATCCCCATATGAAGGGAAAATAAAAGACGTGCTTGGTAAAGGAGTCTCTTGGTTGGTATTCATGGAAGGCGAAGCCATAACTATGTAACAAAAACTATCTCTCTCTTTTAAAAAGTAACCTAACTGTACAAACAACAAGCACTACTCAAACTAAAGAAGTCAGCAAAATATGTGAGAGGAGTGGATTAAAGGTCTGAAACCTCACAGGATTGTCAAATCACCACAACTCGCTATATATCATAGGTTTCAACAGTAGAGCGCAACAAAGAGGATTGGGACCATACCCTTGCCTGAATACTCGACTACCTAGATGGTACATGCATAGTAATCTCCCTGAGTGTTGTTCTAGATGTATTGCGATGATAGGACAGCCAAAATGTTGTTCTCAGTTCATCACATGATTCCTAGAGGTGTCTCCTGATATACACAATGTACATGGGAGTTCAAATACATAGTAGTATTGTCTAATGCACAACCATTCACAAGGGTCCTTCCAATATACAATCGAGTATGTGAAGTACCTTTCGATATACCTTAAGGGTACATGAAAGGTCATTATATATACTGATGGTACGTGGAAGAACTATGCATGTCCCAGGTTCTAGTGCAGGAAATAAATGACAACTCCTACATTTAAAGACACCAGAACATGTTTCTAACCTATCACACAAATTTATAAATATTTTAAACTTAAACTAGCGCTTAATTTTATCTTGAACAGTTAGGTGGATGCATGAGGTGAGGACATAAAAAGTAAAACCATGCAGTATGATTGTGCAAAATTTCACTTTTACATTTAAAGGTATGCCCTACTTAAGGAAGGGAGAGAGATATTCAATTTATTTGAAACGTAGAATAAATCACATAGAAAAATAAAACAAACTTGATTATATGATCTGTTCCTAACTGAAACAAACAAAAGATTCTCTTTTCGAACTGAAAAAGAAGTGAGATCTATAATGAAAAGCAAGAAAATATTGTTACAACTTTTATACAAAAGTGTTCAGATATTTTAACTAAAGTGAGGATAAACTAATCACAATATTATACAATAACTTTCATATGGGATTTTTGAAAAAAATTTAAAAAAGAAAAAAAGACATACAAAAATCATGTATAACAAATGAAGAAAAATTGAAATGAACCTTTTCTTGTTCTGCGAAAAAGAAAAGAAATCAGAGATCTAACAAAACCAAGTTCTAGTCAAATCCAACTATGAAGCTTTAAAGACCAACATTAATCATAATTCTTGAAAATACCTATGGAATCATAATTCTTGAAAATACCTTTGGCTCGTTTTTTTTTATTGAGTTTTCTATTCAAAAATAAATTGCAGAGTTCAAAGCACAACTGTAACTATCTAAAGCATGCATCTCAAATACTAAAACAAGCATTTAAGAATCAAATACCAAACAAGGATAACATGAATACCTGGCACCATGAGCATTACCATCCTGAGCACGACTTCTTGTCCATAGAAACAATGTTATGGCACTGTATATTGTAGGTTCATAGTAGGGCATTACCATTTCCATCATCGCTTCTTATCCACAGGATCATAGTGGTGGCACCGCTTCTTTAACATAGAAAAAGAGTGGCGGCAGCTCCAGAACCACACTTAATATATAGCTTATGAGAGGCGACTGAGATGGTGATTTGAAAAATAAAAAATGTGATAGGAGAGTAAGTTACAGTCTGAAAAACAAACCCAAACAATCATCAGAAAACCCAGTGAACCAAAAATATGAAGATCGAAAGGAATATAGAGGAAAATCAATCAAATTCAAATTAGAACTACAGATCTATCAATTGGAAAGGTAGATCTATAGATTGAAAATGAAGGTGGATGTTTCAACTTAACAAAGATTCATAATTCGAAGTAATCCCCAGCAAAGTCACCACTTTTGTTAGCCAGAAATTCACACCTTCTGCGGGAAGGAGTTGTTTCCCTATATTTGAATGGTTCAAGTCTAGAAAAAAACACAAACACCAAATGTTAAACTTCCCCTAGATATGGTTAATCACTTGAATGAAATGTCATGTTACTTCTCTCAAAAATTTTCCTCGCTATCCTTGAATCTTTCTCCTCTAATAATGCAGAAGAACCTATAAAATATGGAAGACAACAAGAAAAACATGATAGCATACAATATGATAAACTAGATATATCCTTGTGACCAAGGAATCAAGCAATACATACACATGAAACAATAAATATGGAAAATAAAAGACATTTTTTATTAGAAATTATTGGAGAGACTACAACCATTATTCCTTGGTGTTGAGAGTTCCTTCTAGTGGATCCTTTCCTCTAACTACACCTTGCATCCAATAGTTCAAGGATTATTTTGACAGAGTTTGGGTGTTCAACACAATTCTTCCTCCTCTCTCCCATGGGGGATGACCCGGTATTTAAAGGTGTGGGAGGATAGGTATGGTTGAGGATCTCATGGGTGAGGTGGAGATAAGATCCTAAAAGGGAGGATCTCGAGCTCCAGCTGGTCCTAAAACATAGGGATGAGGCTTCATGGAGGTAAGCTTCAAGAAGCCTCTCAAAGCTTCTCTTTTTTCCTTGAAAACTCGAGCATCACTCCTTTAATGAAGCAAACAAGTGGTGTTAAGGGGTAAATATTCTTGCAGTAAAGATAGAGGTGGTGGCACCACTCTTTTCTTATGTATCAGGAGCATTGTTGACTTATGTAGCACCTTTTGTGAATGGGGAAAAGGCGTTACCTGCTCAATACAAGGACAAATAAGAGGAGTATTGTTCTATGTTTCATTTCTTCTAGGATAATCTTTGAGGGATTGAAGTAGACCAAGGAGGACCTATCTCATAACATGATGGTGAAAATATTTCGGTGTAAAAGGTCCCCAGACCTATATATGAGCAACCATTTTCATTTCAGTTTAGTAGCATAAGTCCTGGGTTTGTGAATGGCTTACAAGTTTTCCAATTATTATGTATTATTTTTTCTATCTATGCTAGACTACTGGTGATCATAATTAGTGCACATTAAATGGGATTTAATTGTTGAGTTCCTTCTAGTATGTCTTTTTTATTGAAGATACCTGCTCAAACTAGCTCGACACCCCCCAATCTTGATCAACATATTTGTCACCAGGTCTTTCTTTTTAAAACTGCTTGTTTACTAAACTTTTGACCATTTTCTGTTTTATGTAATTTATAATATGAAATGGAAATGGTCATGTCAATCAATGAATGCACCCCTCTTTCTCTAAATAAAGCTTATGATATTCCCCAACCTAAGTTCTTACCTCTCAACGATGCACTAGAGATAATCAAACAAGCTTATCTAGTGAAAATATGTGCAACACATGACCCACATAGCATAGGGTTTCCTCTAACACTAATCAAAACAAAAATGCTCAGAAATCAGTATTTTTGTTTGGAATTTAATCCATTTGACCTAATTCAGTTCAGGACACAATGATCCACAATAAAAAAATACATTAAACATGGCTTATTCGGAAGAGTTGTTCTTACTTGAAGGTCCCGGCATGAATGTTTGGAACTGACCCACTGAAATTGTTGTAGGACAAATCCATGAAATTGCAAAAAAGAGGTTAAATCATGAAACTAAACCTAGTATGATTAAACACCTAAATAGGAAATATCCCATGTATCCACTCAGAAATGAAGAAAGAGTGTACAAATGTACAGAAATGCCAGCACAGAGATGTCAGCTAGTGATCCAGGAAATGGTTTGATAAGGCTGTTACTATTTAACCTCCTAAATTGTCCAAAACAACCAATAAACGAATCATGATCCATCCTAGCATTAACCAGTATCTACATATTCCCATGAGATGAAATAGAGAACATTTTATACTCATAAGTACTTTAGGTTCTTCAGTTGGCCTAATGAAGTGGGTATAACACCGTAGGAATGATTGTTGGAGAAGTCTAGTGTTTGAATCTTTCCAAGTTTCCCTAATGTTTTGGGAAGAAGTCCTAATATGTCGTTATTCTATAGAAGGATGTTAAAAAATATGGAAGTTTAAAACTCCAACTCAAAATTTAGCTATTCAAACATCAAATTCAGAAGAAAAAAATAATAATTACAAGAAAAATGCCATGAAGCTCATAGTTAAAATCCTCCCAATTCATGAGTGTTTGCTATCTTACAAAGCCACAAGATTGGTGAGGTTCCCAATTCTTGTAGATAATGTACCTAGAAGGTTCTGGATGGGGACTCCCCTGTGCCACACAATATACATTCAAATCAAATTAGTGTTCAGGAATATACCTAGAAGATGTCATCAAAGAAAAAAATTATGAATCTATTATTTGCAACAACCAGTTATTCAAACAAGCTATTATGAATATGTTATGAATACTACTTTGAAGTGCTACAATCAAAACTAAATATTTGGAAAGAGGTACATTGTGACCACCAAGGATGATTTTAGGGGCGAATTATAGCCCATAGGCGAATTTTAAGGGGTAGCCAAAAAATGATGAGCGAATTTTTAATATTAAATTGTTTTTTATTTTATTTAATAAATTAGCTCATTTTTTATTATATATATAATTTCCCCAAATTAAATAGCATGTGCGGTGAAACTGTGAAAATTCATAAAATATTATTTAGCGCATTCGATTATGGGTAAAGTCTTGACATTCGCCTAGATTTCTTCAGTAATGGAGGTCAAATCGCCAGAAATTTCCAGTTTTGGAGGATAAACAGAGCTGGTTTGCCCAGATTTATGGATGATAGGTTAAAAAAATTTGTATTTCGCCAAGATATTTGGGTAAAATGGTCAAAGTTCGTCCTTGATTTGGGTAAAATGGACTTCTTTTTTCCTCAAATTGGGTTTGTGGAGCAATTTTACCTTCCATCTTTTACCAAACCATCCTGGATCTGTCAATTTGGTTCTCTTTTTTTTAGAAAAACATGGAGATTTAGTCGTTTTTGTACTCGATTTGGTCCAGAGAAAAATGTTGACCTATATAATGACACAAGAGTCAGGGCCAAGGCTCAACATCAAGCTTGATTTCATGCAAATTATGTTTTTCCAGTCCATTTGTGGAAAACAATTTCGTAGCGACTCACTCCTGAGTGGAATATCTCTGCATTTGTTCAAGATTATTTCCTTTCTACAAAATTTATAGGTTAGTTTCTTCTTCTATCTACAGAATTTTCAGTGCAGATAGATTATTTAATGTCCACGTCTTTCTAATTTTATGTTTTCTATTTCAATATTTTTGTCTTCTACACATATATGGGATTGAGCCTAGACATATAACACACAACGCAAGTGTAGGTGATTGAAAACGTTATTTTACAAGTGATTTTTGTGCACTTGGCCATCATTTTACCATGATAATATCTTACTATCTAACATTCACTTTCTTTTCTATAGATTATGCAGTACTATATATTTAAGGAGGAAAAACTTATTAAAAAGTCAAAAGATAACAGAGATGTAGCAGTCGATTCCTTTCAATGACCCCCAATTTTAAATAATTTTCATGTATACTAGTGCTTAAAACACTTGGGATCATTAGAAAATGCAGCAGATTGATAGCTTGGAAGGAATGTGCCAATACAACTAGGGTAAGATGGGTATACATAGTGGAGGCCCACAAATAAAAACCAAAGTCCACACTGTAATGAGGTGAAAAGTGGTAGTCTTAGGCACTGGCAGGTTTCCTCCAGATTGTCAGTTTGATGATTTATTGATTCTACAAAATATGACTATTCAAATTATACCTGTGATTAAAATGAAATGTATCATGTATGTCATTGAATCTTATTTGAACAACCATAATTCAAAGTGGATTCCACGAATCTACAAAGCAATCAAAAGAAGATTACAATAATACTAGTATTGAGAAGTATGGTGTTTCCACATGGTTGTGGTTGGAGGAAGAGGTTTTCCTAACATGCAAATCAGAGAAAACAATTGATTGTTAAATGCTTAATACACACTATTCTTCTACTAGAAGATATGGTTTCTTCATCCTACAGAAACGTATAAATTCAAGCCTTGACATGCATTGCTAGATCATTTTGAATGCACTTAATTTTCACAACTTTAGGTGGGAATTTCCTCCTTGAATAATTGTATGTATCTTCTCTTCTGCAGTAAAACAATTGCAGACAACCATATTATATGCATAACTCTCTACAACAATCCCTGATCATCCAAGCATTGCCTAAGAGTGGGGGGTAAAAGGCCCATATGTTGGTTTTCCTAGCTTTAATAGGAAGATACTATAAGATAATTTTATTAATGTCCAATGAATGATGACAAAAGTAGGTCAATGGGACTAGATGATACATCTAGTATGGGTAAAATGTGGGAGTGCAAGCGCAACTCCTAGAAAGTGTTGAAGCTAAAATAAAATAAAAAAGATACAAGTATTAGTACAACCTCATAAACTGGTATAAAAACATATCAAAGGCACAGGATGCAAGATAAAAAGTGAGTTTGTTCAAGGATGGGAAACTCAAACAACTCAAAAATCTGTCAAGGGAGAGGAAGAACGCGAGGGAGAGATGAAGATGGATCTAGTGATGTCAGGATATCCTAGGCTTGATGGATGAGGGTGAGAGGGGTGAATGGGGTGCCTTATTGTTGTCTTTGTCATGGCTCTCATGAGCCATTAGAATGTCTGACTATATGACCTCGGTGGGATGTAGGAGCAAGGGATGCTCCTAACATTCGGGGTTGAAGGAAATAAAATTTGGATAGATCATTGGTCACCCTGTCAGGGCTAGGAGGAAATATGGCAAGCAGGGAGCACCCTTCTTTGGGTCTGCATGGTTCTGATATCTTCACCACCTTGAGAATGAGTGACATAGTGTATAGTTTGGCAACTCTGAACCGGTCTCAAAAAAATCAATCAGTCTCCCATAGAGGGAGGGTGAGGGGAGACTTAAGGTCTCACCACTCTACTATCGAAGGTACTCTCGAACTCTGCTTTCTGCTTGTTTCTCCAATCCAATGGATCAATACTAAAATAGGATGTAATCATATTGGTCCTCCCAAGGAGTGGAAGGTTGTGGAGGAGTTGTGACCTATGGCTCAATATTTCCCTAATGAAGAGGGAGAGGCATCTTTGGTCTTGATGTTGGAAAAAAGGTAGAGAAGGATCCCCATAAGTCCCAATAGAGGCAGTGATATCGTCCTCTGATCTCATAATACAAAGGGAACCTAAAAATCAGTTGCATCTCTGCCTCTATCTCTTGTAGGTTGCACACTTGGAAGATCCTATCAGATCATTCCTTTTGGTGGTCAATCTCCACTTATAGTTGATGAGAACCTACCCGAATCTATCCCAAAGGAATACTGAGTGAGTGCATCCAATGTTTCCATGTGTATTGGGGGGACAATAATTGCATCCTGCAGATACAAGAATTGCTCAAGGTAGAAGGACATATTTGGGCCCAAGATCATCGGCGATACCTTCTATGTTTATCTCTTCTTACTCTGGTTCCTATTTGAAGTAATAAAATTTGCATGTTTCTAAAAGAAAAAAAATTTTACTTTTAGTTTTCTCCTCTTTAGATAAGAATGACAGATAAGCTGAATATGGATCTGATTCTTCTGATAGAACTAGAGAGAATATTGGGCATGCAGTTTGAATAGGTGACGCTGGATGACATTTTAGGCCAATAGAAAGGAAGAAATGCTTGTAAAAGTTTCTATAAGTATTATACCACCATGTTTTGTGAGTTATTTTGTTCATATATCATTGGTTATCATTCCCATTAAAATTTGCCTGAAGGAATAAGTTAATAACAATATATCTGTATGGTTGCTATGTTTTTTATGATTAATATGGTTATGTTTGTTTGTACATATATAGACACATACATACATGATACAAATATTGTTAATATTTCATCTAAGCCATATGGAACAAGTTGACTTTATGAGTGCTTGGCAATGTCAATCCAAGCCTATAGTCAAAGGTGATAGCAGCACATATAGAACTATTTATGTGAAGTTTCAGACCCTAAAGATATGAAGGAATACACATTTTTATATTTGGAGGGGATGTGTTGAGTTGGATGTGAAGTTCTATTTCAGAGCTCAGCCACAGGAGATGGCTAAATACGTATGGTATGAAGATGTGTTCAAAGATCATGTTATTTGAATCCCATTATTCCAATTGTTCGAGAGGTTGGGATTTATATTTTCCATCAAGATCATTGCAAATGGAGATCCTTTTTTTTCATCTGTTTTGAGTATTCCAAAGCTCAAAGGAATGAATTGTGAACAGCAACTCATGGAGAAAAAATGTTTTTCAAGCAAAATCCATAGTTCTACTGTATTAAAACTTCTTAACATTAATGGTTTAGCTACAACTCTAGAAACACTAATCCATTTTTTTTTGCGTTTTGGCCAAAATATAACTGATCTAATGCTTCCCACAATGAGAGAATTACTAGATATATGAGATTAGTAACTATGCTTATTTGTCTATGGAAGTAGAAATTGTCATTAAGAATAAATTTGATTTCCTTATTCATTTTGTGAAGAATACATCCATTTCTACTTAGTTACCAAAATTGCTGCAATTGTTTTATAATTTTAGCAAGCCAAGAGTGAGGCAGGTGCAGCCTTTGGGAATGATGGTGTATATTTGGAGAGGTACATAAAAAACCCTAGACATATTGAGTTCCAAGTAAGACATACTTTTCATTTATTGTAGTCATGCACTCTTCCCTTAGTTTATCACTTTTTTGCATGTTCTATTTTCATTGTGGAAGTCAAATATCAATTTTAAGTTTAGAAGCAAATGGGAATTTTGTCAATTTTCAATTATAATCAATTTGCAAAGATCAGGAAAGCGCTGAAATGTTTTTTTTTATTGATTGCCATGAGTCTAGTGTAAATAATTTTTTTGAAAAAATTATTTGATGCATTTGAAGATATAATGTTAACTGATGTGTTTTGACTGTACTTTTGGCTAGCAGATTCTTGTAGACAAGCATGGTAATTGTATCCACTTTGGAGAGTGTGATTGTAGTATTCAGGTAATAATTTATTTATATGTGGATCTACAATCTATGTCTTCCTTCCATTTAGTGCTATTACAGTACCCTCATGTCAATACCAAAAAAAAAAATGAAATGCGATTAGGTAGTATTTTAGATTTCTTATTTTGTTTTAAGGGGCGAAACATATTTTGGATTATTGCTTCTATGGTAAGCCCAAGAGAAATTATTATTTCATTTTTGGATGCTGGATGAGAATATATATATATATATATATATATATATATTATATTGCGCCTTTTGTCAAGGGACATGACTGAACATTAAAGTTGGATAGTAAGATTTAATGATCACATTAATATTGAAGATCATTGTAGTTATTAGCTTGTTAGTTTCAGATTTTGGGTTTCTTTAGTTTTTAGTTTGCAGTTTTTTTTGGGTTACCCTATTACACCAGTCAAAAGATAAGAATACCAAGACCAAAAATGCAATCCAAAGGAATCTCAAGAATTCCTAGGAGGTTATTAAGCATCTAAAATTGGAGAATGAAAAACTAAAGAGGGGGAATGTTGAGATAAAAATAAGAATGCATAGATTTGTAACAAATCATAATAAACTTTTTGATTTGTCTCATAAGCTTATGAAAGATAATAAGAATATATATAGATAGGGAAGATGTTGGAATGTTAAATGGAACCAAGAAAAGCATAGAGGCCAAACAAGTAATAGGTTAGAACAACTTATAGGAGTAGTGTCACAGGATTGACAAAAGTACATATTTTGATGATCAAGGTATAGAAGGGTTTCAAAATTCCATTTCATGAATGTTCCCAAATTTGGATACAAAGCATGTTTTTGCTGCAAGTTTGTATTATTTTCAAGCTAAAAAGTTGCTAAAAAAGTAGCACAACTTTGGATGCAAGTTACAAGTAACAAGAACACTATAGGAAATTATGAAATTATGTAGATCCTATCACACAAAAATTTGCAAAAGCGCTACAAAATTTCCTGTAGCTTGATTTTTCACTCTTTTTGATAGATTTTGAGTTTTGTGAGGTTTCTAAGGATGTTAAGTCCAAAGTAACTTCCTATTTACATTTTCTTATGTTGATAAACATCAATTATATGATTAGATTTGGATAAAATGTTGAGGATATGCTTAGTGTTTTTGGATTTGACTTGCAACCATGTGAGATGAATTCTAACAGTGGAAACTACTTGACAAGGAGAGAACACCATGGAATTGTATCCCTTATTTGAAAGTGAGACTTCTGAAATATGATGGCATATATTTGATGTAATTTCATTGTAATACCAAGAATAATAAATGAATATACCTTGGAAAATTAGTTTATATTTTATGTGACTAGATAAGGATTATGATGGGGTGTTGAACTTGTTGACATGGTAAATTTATTCTTTGGAAAACTTAATTATACAAAAAACTGCACATTCATTCTAACTCTATTTTTTAATACATTGTTACATTTAGATATGTAATTGCCAATGCATTGTGTATACATGGGAATAAACAACATGAAATAATATGGATCTTAGGAGGAGGAGGAAGTACATGTAGAATAAATGCATTTATGTAGATTATAAATCGCAATAGAACATGCTCACAATAATGATTATCATTAGACATGCTCACATTAATGGTTGTTGTTAGGCATGTTCACATTTATGTCCCTCTCTCTCATTAGATCATTTAGCATTTAGTAACTCCCACTCATAAATATGAATCATCGAGGATAGTAACTCCTCTTTTCTTGGATTCCTCTAATATCTAAATTGGCTACAAAAAAGGCTATTAGGCATTCGAGCAAGGGGTTTTGTGAAGTGTGTTTTTTATATTTTCAGGCATTTTGGAAAATACTTTTTGGGCCAAGAGAAGAACTCATACTACCTTGGATTTGGCTTGAATTGGAATCCATACATTTTCAGGGAAGTTTCTATTCAACATACTTATTTTCCGGTTTTTATGATGTTCAACACCAAACTATTTGTTGCTAAGATTTATTTTTGTTCTTCATAGTCTATCATCAATTTTGGTTGAAATCTCTGGTATTTCATTGTCATTATCATTCTTCATCTCTTTGTAGTACTCTTAAAACTGTTTAATAATTCATATTTTTTTCAAATTTAAATTATGATAACATAATTCTGGGTTGTCTAAAAACAAAACCCACATCTTTAACTCTGTTATGTTCGCAGAACTGACCTTACATGTTCCCAGGCCTTTGATCTAGGGTTTTTCATGAGCCCAAAATTGCCAAAATGTACCCAGATCTACTCTTTCCACCACTTATATCCTCAAAAATATCCCATGTCTGCTTCTATCACTCTATCTCTGCCCATAGACCTAACAATAATTCATTTTACTCACCTTTCGACTACTGGAGTATGCCAGGAAGTATTGTTACTACTTGTTTTATGGATAGTATAAACCCAAATTGAGTTTTTATAACTTTGTTTACCCAAACACTTTCCCATAACAGCTCAGATTCAATCTAGAATTGGATTCAAGGGCATTTCTTGTTGTTCTCATCCATGGAACCAACCCAGAATGATCCTTTAAAACCCTAGTGAATACCCTCTAGAATTCAATCAAATACAACATTGAGGATAAGTTGAGAATCTTAGAAAGAAATAATTGTGGCATTTTTCAACGTGCGAGTACATTTGACCCCAACAATATATTTCTCTTCTAACCCAGTAACTCAAAGTTGGGTGATCTCCAACCGCACTCTTAAATGCAAGGAAGAGATTCAACTAAAATTGGAAGGAAAAGAGAAGAGAGTGAGGGTTCTATTTGGAATGATATCACTAATAGAAACCAACATACTACTAGACACTGCATTTAAGGGAGTGTTCTTTCCCATGTTTTAGGCTTCAAACTTGCAACATTAGACTTGATGCAGCCAATAAAACATTCACGAGTCCTATCAAGCACATCACACCACCTTTGACATCTTGTAGTAGCAATAGGGTGGTAGTTGGAAAGTTCTAGAGACTGTTTTTTAGCATTTCTAGCTGATATGATGATGCATTCAGTCAATTCAACACACATTTTGGAGGGATGCTCTGATGTAGTGTCCATATATTTGGGACTGTTCACTAATTGTTCAATACAATTTCCTTCATTTCAATCTGTTGCAGCTGAAGTAAAAATAAGAAAGTGATTGTTTTTGGTTGGTTGTTTACAGTATATGGAGAATTAACTATAGACAACACCATACAGAGCCTCCAAATTTCCAAATATAAATGTGTTATGGAACCCATCTTACAGCTATACAATAGCCCTAGAATTAGTCAACCTTAGGATATCTATTTGTAGAATTTGCAACCATGCAGTTTTTTACCTTCAATTTATTTTGTTTGCAGACTTTGAACTTCAACACCATGCACCCAGACCTATTGATTAAGGCCAGCACCTAGGAGCATTCTAAGGGTGACCTCAGTGAATGTATATTTTGTAGCTGATATATTTATCATGGAGCTTGATGATGGGTACAATTCTCTTCGTCCATAAAAGGGAAATGGATATTTAACATATTTTTCCTAATCTTGGTATGATGTGATTGTTAAGTGGTGCTTCAATCTCTGAAAAATATAGTAGGCAAATTATGGGTTAACACATATCAGCAATATCAGAACCCCAATGCATAACAGATTCATATCATATTATCAATTACAGTTCAGATTATATATCTAGTTTGTAATGGTGGTATTAAAGCCACTTTCTTGGCCTCATCATAGAAACCCTAGCAATGGAAGACTTTGATATATTGGTGATTTAATATCCATTTTTGTTTTGGTCTGCTATAGGATTCTCAACATTTTACCCCATACAACACTTCAAAAACATTACTTCTCCAACTAAGAGTTAAAAACTTAAGAACATGTTGGCTTCTCTAATCATGCTTGGAAAAAAGTTACATTTTATTCCTATTCTGGGAGCATGTGTAACTTAAGAACACGTTGTCTTCTCCGATTATGATTAGAGAAAACTTACATTTTAATCCTGATATGGGAACTGTTAAACTATGGATCGAAAACATGTATTGGTTTGGGTATTTTTTTACCAATATATTGTTTGAAAGCATCACTTTCCTAATTATATTGGATGAATTTTTTGGATATGAGGCATCCCTTTCCAGACTATATTGATTGAAATTTTTCGATAAGCATTTGAAAACTTCTATGTATTTCTGTTCATTTTGGGAACCAAAATTAGAAGATACTTGCCTGATAGTAGTATTCATATTATGATAGTGCTCTTCATATTAATATGGAACAAAGTCCTTAACAAGGGATATACCATTGTGACTTTAATGGGATTTCATTTAAGAAGGCATTACAGATGGGTGCAACCCAAATGATGTATTTTTCCTCAGCTTTTTACCTTATGGTAATGGTTGCAAAATGATTTGTAATGTAAATATGTTTCTATAAGATGGTTGACATGAAAATTTTCAGATAACATTGATTTTCTTATCCGGGTAGTGTCATCATTTTACATATAATTCTTAGATGTCTTTGGTTGATATTAGAAAACATAGCTAGGAAATAAGATAAAGCATTTTTAGTCAAAAACCCTAGTAGAAATTTGAAGTGCTCTCATTACTATATTTGTGGTTGTAGAGAACTTAGTGGGAAGAGGTGGATATGAAGTAGTGTACAAGGGATTCTTAGCTGATGGGCAGAAGATCACAATTAAGAGACTATCAAAGTAAAATACAGATGAACTAAAACAGAAAGAGTTTCTAACAGAATTGGAATCATTGGGCATGTATGCCATCCCAACACAGCCTCATTCATAGGATGTTGCATTGAGAATGGTATTCATCTCATCTTCAATTTCAATTTGCATGGTAGATTGGCTTCACTTATTCATGGTAACTAGTAACTATCTAAATTATCCCGAGATGGATTTTTGGATGTGGTTGTGCAATCTTTCCAATGTATCAATAGTTTGGTCAATTTCATTCTACTACTGAAGAAAATATAAATTTAAATTCCATTTACATTCAAAATCATCTCCTTAAGTCAACAACATCTTATCTGGTTAGTAAAACGAGGGTGGTCATAGTCCCATCAGGGTTCTAGTCCCCTTAGTCAATGCTAGCCTCTCGTGTGCTTTCATGGCCACAAAAATTGGTTGGGTGTCATTATGGATAAAGCTCCTAGCTCGAGTGCCAATGAATTTCCTCTTTGGTGTTGATTGGCTAGCACTAAGAGCCAAAGGAATCAACTTCTAGAAAATAATCATCTCTTGAAGATGGAAACCAGCTTCTTTAAATTATTTTTCTATAATAGAAATATTAAATTAACAGCTTATTGCCAATTATATCCCTATTCAAATTTTCCTAACAGAAATGCAACTTGCAATAACCTAAATTGACAAATATTTTTTTGTATTTTTCTTCGATGTCATGATTTGGAGTTCTTTCAGCTTTATCTCATGCTTAATTCAATTACTGAAACTCCAATTTGATTACCATATGTGTGGACAAGCAGTGTACTAGAGGTCTAAATCCAAAGTATATTCATCTTTGACAAACAAGAACCAAGGTACGGTGCTTGAATGGTCAATTAAGTATAAGTTAGTAATTGGAACGGCACGGGGGTTGCATTATCTACACAAATGCTTCCAGTGGTGCATCATCCATAGAGATATAATGTCTTTAAATGTCTTGCTAGGCACAAATTTTGAACCACATGTAACCAAACTCAAATGTATACTTGCAATGAAATTGAACACATATGCAATCCTTTGCTATGAAACTCTTTGAAAAACATGGTAACTTTAGCTTGATTAGAGAAAAGAATAATAGAAGATAGATAGATGCACGTATATCTCTTTTTAGTATTTTATTGAGCCAGAAATGTTTCATCTTGATCCAAAATGTTTCCAATGAACCATGTGTCTTGCACCTATGCTCGTCTTCTACTTTTGTTATTGATAGTAGCAGTACTTAAATATCTAATTTTTGGATTATTTTATAATCTTATCATTGTTTTGGCTCCTTGCATATTTCAGATTTTGGTTTGGCAAAATGGCTTCCTAGACAGTTGACTCATTATTCTGTAACTCCAATTGAAGGAACTTTTGGGTTTGTAGTTCGCCAATATCCACTTGTACCTCGTATATTGCATTACTCTCCTCATTCGTAAATGGCCTCGATGTAATTTTTTTAAGGGTTGTGATACATGGTGGTAAACTTATCGAGCAGGTACTTGGCACCTGAGTAATTTCTAAATGGGATTGTTGATGAGAAAACTGATGTTTTTGCATTTGGGGTATTGTTTCTTGATATTATCTCGGGTCATATACCAATTGATGCTTCTGAGAAGAACATAGTCTCTTAGGTGATTACAATAATCTTTCTATAAGTAACTGTGTTTTATTAATAAACTCCCCCAAAACATGCACCATCAAAAGATATATACCTCTCCTTGCCAACTATTTAGTTTTACATAAAAGTGTTAGATTTTTAACATTAAGCTAGCATTATATTAGGATCTTTAATTGAGAGAATAACAAGCATAGCAATCAAACACAAGAGACAATTAACATAATGTTTTTCCTCGAGGAAACCATAAATGGAGAAAACCCCACAACTTCCTCAGATATAGAATCATCACCAAAAGTAAAACCCAAAACAGTAAGATGATCTCCCGACAGTAGTAACCTTCTTTCTTCCTAGCCCCAGTGTCTTCTTCTTCCTTAGCTATGCGCTACAAGTGAGTGTGAGTGAGTGTGTGTTAAATAGAGAGGTTATATCTCTATTTATACTAATTCCTGACTTGACTAAACCCTACTAGGGCTGACTTCACTAAGTGAGTCTAACAACCCTAGTGCCCCGGAACTGCGGGGACTTTAACCCTTGAACAATAGGAGGGTTACCCACATTAACTTGGCATGACTTGTTTACATTATAGAAACTCCCGATCGAAACATTGAGGCATGACATGACTCAATTACATTACAGACACATTCCAGAATAAACATCGAGGTATAATACATAAGAAATACAAGTGAATACATTCAGAAGTTACAATTACATCAACACTCCCTCTTAACTAGGAAGGTATTCTCTTGACACAATTTATCAACACAAGTTTTCTTCTCTATATCATCTTGACCATCATCAATTCCTCATCATCTTCATCGTCAAGTCATCTTCATCTTCATCGTCAAGTCATCTTCATCTGGATTTGGATCATCACTCGATCTGGATCATCACTGTTGGATCATCATCACGAGTGCTATCTCTTGATTCTTCTTGTCACAGGAAGTTCTACAAAGCTAGCCCTTTTTCATGTTGGTTGTAGTCCTAACCTCCATGTAGGTATTCTTCCAGCACTTATATCTGACCCTAAGTTAGAATGGCCCACCCAGCACTTATATCTGATCATGTAGGAACCAATCCTATAATCATATAAGAAAGGCACGCCCAACACTCACATATTACCATGTGGGAACACATCCCACAACCCTATCAAAAAGGCCCAGCACTCACACCTGACACCCAATGTCAGAAAGGCTCAACACTTATAGTTGACCATGCAAGGAACCAATCCTCCATGCCGAAAGGCTATACACTTTCATCTGACAACCAATGTCAGAAAGGCTCAGCACTTATATTTGACCATGCAAGGAACCAATCCTTCATGCTGAAAGGGATTTTCACTTACATCTGACAACCAATGTTAGAAAGGATCTGCACTGACATCTGATCATGTAGGAACCAATCCTACAGTCACATCATAATGGCCCTCAGTCCCAAACTGAGATTTCCTGGTAACTGGCCAGGTGTCTCTATTCCAAGAATGGCATTCAGTGTTTATATCTGATCATGTAGGAACCAGTCCTATAGTCACATCAAAATGGCTCAGCACTCACATCTAATATGGAAGGAACCAATCCTCTCACCATGACAAAATGGATTAGCCCTTACATCTAACCATGGAAGGAACCAATCCTCTCACCATGACAGAATGGATTAGCCCTTACATCTAACCATGGAAGGAACCAATCCTCTCACCATGTCAGAATGGCTCACAGACTCATCACTTCCCTTTGGAGGGAACCTCGATCTGGAGAACACCAAGCTTCTCCCCGAAGTACTCAAAATTCACCCTAGCCAATGGCTTTGTCAACACATCAGCTATCTATTTGTATGTTGCAACATACTGGAGCTTTACTACTCCCCTCTGCACCATATCGCTGATATAATGATACTTGATCTCGATATGCTTCGACTTGTCATGGAACATTGGGCTCTTCGACAACTTTATGCATCTCTGGTTGTCACAATTTATACAAGTAGCATCCATATAGAGATCAAATAAATCAGACAGTAGCTTCCTTAGCCATACTACCTCACAACTAGCTGAACAAGCTGCGACGTACTCTGCTTTAGCTATACTTAGTGCCACACAGGATTGCTTCCTGCTAAACCAAGAGATCACACTTGATCCCATACTGGAGAAACACCCTGAAGTGCTCTTCCTATCAATGGCACTTCCTGCCCAATATGAATCAACATAACCCTCTAGGTTAATATTCTATTTCACCTCATACTTGAACCCATAATCAATTGTACCCCTCAGGTACCTCAGAATATACTTTGCAGCAATCAAGTGAACATGTCTCGGATCTGTCAGGAACTAGCTCAAGGTGTTCATAGCAAAGAAAATATATGGTCTCGTTTTCATCAGGTACATCAAGGACCTAATCATCTGATGATACATCATAGCATCAACCACTTCTGATGAAGCATCACTCAATAGCTTCAGGTTCAATGCCATAGGTGTGGTCATGGCCTTGCAGTCCATCATCTTGAACCTCTTCAGGATCTCTACTACATACTTCCCTTGTCCGAGGGAGATTCCATCCACATTCTGCCACACCTCCATTCCTAGAAAATAATGCATCATACCCAAGTCCTTCATTTCAAACTCGGCAGCAAGCTTCCTCTTCGTATCAACAATCAACCCATCCATACTTGTTACAAACAGATCATCTGCATATAGTAGGAGAATCATTGGGTTTCCATATTCAACCTTGTAGTAAAGGTTGGAATCTGCTTTACTCTTGGTAAAGCCCAAACTGGATACAAATCCATCAATTCTTTCATACCATGTCCTGGGTGCCAGTTTCAAACCGTACATGGCTTTCTTCAATATGCACACATGAGACTCCCTGTCATGTGTCTCAAAACCGAGTGGCTTCTCTACATACACTTCCTCTTCCACTACACCATTCAAGAAAGCAGTCTTGACATCCATTTGGTGTATCTTCCATTTTATCATTGTAGCCAGAGCAAGTATTGATCTAATGGAAGTGTCTCTGGCTACAGGTGCAAAGGTTTCTTCATAATCTATTCCTTCTTTCTGTGAGAAGCCACGAACTACGAATCTTGCTTTATATTTCTCTATGCTGCCATCTGTAGCATGCTTGATCTTGTAGATCCATTTGGAAATTAGAACCGACTTCCCTTCTAGTCTTGGGACAACATCCCAAACATCATTCTTCATGATCGATTGATACTCTTTGATCATAGCATCCTTCCATTCTTTCCATTCTACCGCTTCTTCATAGTTGGAAGGTTCTTTATTGATAAATTCACACAATAAAGCTACATACCCAGAGCAGGACCTGTTCCTCTTCCTTTCTCTATGGTTCTCTTCTGGAGCCCCATATCTTTCCACACCTTGGATAGCTTCTCATACCCAAGTAGGTTTCCTCTTGTGAGGATTCTTTTCCTAAGGTGGATCTACAGGTTCTTGTGGTTCTTCAAATTCTCGATCTTCTTCTTGAGTTTCTTCGTTCATGGTTGTGTCATGAGTTATGGGTTCTTCTGATTCTTCAGGATCTTCAGCATGTCTCTTTCTGGATTTGTTGTAAGCTGAGTCTTCATCAAATGTCACATCCCTACTGATGTCGATCTTCTTGAATCTTGGGAAGTATGTAAGCCTTCGAGCTTTCATAGTATCCCACAAATATACCCTTCTTTCCTGAAGGATCTAACTTTTCCCTCTTTTCTTCCAGAATGTGTATGTACACTGGACAACCGAATATTCTGAGATGGCTGATATATGGTTTCTTACTAGAAAATACTTCTTTAGGTGTCTTTTTCTCGAGTACTCTATGTGGAGTACGGTTCTATACATACACTATTGTTCTAGCAGCTTCTGCCCATAGATGCATGGGAAGATCTTGATCATGAAGCATTGCTCTTGCAGCTTCCATGATAGTTCTATTCTTCCTTTATGCAACCCCATTCTGTTGTGGATTATATGGAGTGGATAACTCCCTCTTAATCCATGAATCTTTGCATAAGTCTTTGAATTCATTTGATGTGATATCTCCGCCATTATCTGATCGAAAGGTCTTGATCTTCTTTTCTGTGTGGTTCTCGATCAAGGCTTTGAATTCCTTGAACTTGCTAAAAACTTCATCTTTGTTCTTCATGAAGTAAATCCATGTCTTCCTAGAATAATCATCAATTAAAGAAACATAGTATACATACCCACTTAGTGAACTTGATGACATTGGTCCACATACATCGGAGCAGATGATTTCCAATATTCCTTTTTCCTTGCTCTCGCTACTTGGAAATGTCTTCTTTGTATTCTTTTCTTTCGCACATCCTTTGCATACTACTTCATCTTTTGCTTGAATTTATGGAAGACCTTCAACAACTTTTCTTGCAAGTGGTAGTTCTCTATAGTGCACATGTGCAAGCCTTCTGTGCCAAAGTTCATTTGGCTCTACTATGCCATGGAGCAAAGCTTGTTCTGTATGGCCCCTCAATTTGTATAATCCTCCTTCTTGTTCTCCAATTACTATTGCATCGTCAATAGTATTTTGTATTAGCCACATGAGGACTTGGCCATCTACAAATGCAACCCTCATTCCTTTTCATCCAGTGTCGATATGGAGAGAAGATTCTTCTTTAGTCCTGGTACAAACAAGACATCCTTCATTTTCATAAACTTTCCAGAGTCTAGCTTGTAGGAGGATTCACCACTACCTTTTATGGGATATTGGTAGTCATCCCCAAGTTTCACCTTATGGGGTGAATTATGTTCGAATAGTTTCTCAAAAAATTCCTTGAATCCTATCATGTGTTTGGAAGCCCCACTGTCAATAAGCCAATCTTTGCTTCCATGAGTGACAGTTCCTATGAGAGCGGAGATCAGAACATATTCTTCATCACTTGAAGAGTCTTCACTTTCTTGTTTTACTTTCTTCCTAGGAGAATCATCATCCTCAACAGTGTGAGCATGATGTCTTCTTTTGGAGTTCTTCTTCTTCTTGGATCCATTATTATTCATGGGACAACTTCTATCAAAGTGTGCTATTTCATCGCATGTATAACATCTGAGTTTGGATGGATCCCTTATTTTCTGATGAGGATGCTTACCTTGGTGATGATGATTTTCCCTTCTTCCTTTCTTGGAGTGTACTTTGAGAGCTTGATCTTCACTCCCATATTTTCTTCCTGAGCTGCTATTCGAGCTTCTTCTTGTGAACATTCTTCCCATAGTCTATTGAACTTGACTAACTTCTTCCTAGCACAGATTCCTTGGATGAAAGAATCCCATGACCTAGGGAGACCATTCAAGGTTGTCATCACAATTTCTGCATTCTCCACTTCTTCATCTACTGCTTCAAGTTGTTCTTTGATCTGGGAGACCCTTGTGAAGTATTATTGGATGGTATCCTCATTCTGAATCTTTACATTCTTCAACTGGTTCCTTAGAGTCATCTTCCGGTTTATGTTCTTCCCTTCAAATAGTTTAGTTAGGGAATGAAACATAGCTTTAGGTGTCTTGAGGGAGGACACCTATGGTATGAGGTGATCCTTGATTGAATCAGCAATAATCCTCTTTTCCATCACCAACTTATTCTTGTGTAAGGCCTTAGCCTCATCTCCTTCTAGAACTGGAACCTCCTCATGCATGTAGGAGTCCAACTAATTTTCTTCCAGGACCAGGGAGATCCTATACTTCCAGGCTCGGAAGTTATTAGCTCCCCCAAGATTTTCATCAAGATTGGTGTGATGAGACATCTTAACTAAGAACCTCAAATGGAAATACAAAATATTTATATCTTACCAGGTCAAGATGTAGGATTTGGATTTGGAGCTGAAATTCTGCAGTGCTGGTTCAGGACCATATTAGGGTTTTTCTTTTCCATAGTTTTGTCCAACCAAATGCTTTGATCTTGATCTCTAAACTTTGATTTTGGGGAGGAGATCAATCCATGCCTAGGCTCACTGAAAAATTCCACTTCTGTGAAAATCCCTAATTTTCGGCAGTAGTGTCGGGTCCAAAACTGAAAAACCTCATAATTGGATTCTGCTTCGATAGAAAGACGTGCCCTAAGGAGGAGAGTTATTCCAACCTTATTTTTCTGAAAATATATGGAGAGAGATCCACAAAGTATGAATCCCTAGTTCCCGCAGCTGCACAGTGTCTTCTTCTTAGGTTAGCTTTGATCCCTTGTTAGATTTTTAACATTAAGCTAGCATTATATTAGGATCTTTAACTGAGAGAATAACAAGCACATCAATCAAACACAAGAGACAATGAAAACAATGTTTTTGCTTGGGGAAACCATAAATGGAGAAAACCCCACAACTTCCTCAGAGATAGAATCAACACCAAAAGTAAAACCCAAAACAATAAGATGATCTCTCGACAGCAGTAACCTTCTTTCATCCTAGACCCAGTGTCTTCTTCTTCCTCAGATATGCGCTACAACTGAGTGTGAGTGAGTGCATGTTAAATAGATAGGATAGCTCTCTATTTATACTAATTCCTTACTTGACTAAACCCTACAAGGGTTGACTTCACTAAGTGAGTCTAACAACCCTAGTGCCCCGGAACTGCGGGGACTTCAACCCTTGAACAATAGGAGGGTTACCCATATTGACCTGACATGACTTGTTTACATTATAGAAACTCCTGATCAGAAAATTGGGGCATGACATGACTCAATTACATTATAGACACATCCCAGAATAAACATCGGGGTACAATACATAAGAAATACAAGTGAATACATTCTGAAGTTACAATTACATCAACAAAAAGGCCATAAACTGAACCATTGACACCCCACATTTCAAGTTGTTCTATGTGATTCCTTAAATCAAAGAAATCATTAAATCATGGTAGTAAATAATATCTATGTGTCAAATTCATTTATATCAATTGAAAATGAAGTTTTTACGATTTTCAATAGTTGGCTTCTTGCTTGGACCATTCTCCATCTTTTCTTTTGTACATAATAGACCAAACACATTAAAATATAGTTGACAGATAAGTGTCTTTATGTCAAATTTGATTGCATTTTCTCCAGGCCAAACCCTTAATGAAGTTCAAAAACATTCATGAACTAGTAGATCCATGACTTTGAGGTCAATATGATATTCATTAGATGCAGAAAATTGTGTTAACAACTTCACTCTGTGTAAGACATTCAACAATCTGGAGGCCATCAATGGTTGAGGTGTTTTCGTGCATCTTTTAGAATTCAAGTTCTCGTTGGTACACCCCTATCGATTACCTTATCTCTTGCCTCCATCTATTTGAAAACTCTCAGCAATATTGTTGTTGATTTTTCTTTCAGGTGTTACAGTTTTTTATAGAAGGTCAAAGTGATGAGCTAGCAAATTGTTGGAAAATGCCAACATCCCTAATTGATTAAGATAATGATGAGTTCTGGGGATTAGAAAAATCATAAACTGAAATTGATACTAAGAATGGAACCATTTAAAGAGAAACCTCCTCAGAACAACTGTAATTTTAACTTGTTTACTAACTATTAAAAAATTGTTGGTCTAACACAAAATCTTGTATCTAACTTGTTAAAGGTGATAGAATGCTAGTTGTAGAACTATTTTTTTGGGAGGTCGGGAGCTACCTTAGAAGATATCTGAGTCCATTCAGAGACACAGAATGTGGGATAATCCATTACCTTCTTCCTCTCTATTAAATATATTGTAGACACAAGGAGGAACCGTATTTTGATATTTCAGTGATTATGTGTGTATCATGTTTGTTTTCCAATTTGATCAGTCCATGGAATAATAGTATCTACCAAACTCAGAAGACAATTCTTGATAAACACAACTATGACACATTGGCCTTGGCTCCCACAAGTAGTGAAAATCCTTTCTGGTAGTGATCTGAAGAGAGAAACTTCTTCCTGGTTGAAATATGTACTGGCATCATAAAAATGTCACGATCCATAAAAAAAATGATAGTTAACCTGATCACATCGCACATACTCCTCCCAACTTTCCAGATCATCCACTTGTCCCCAATATCAATCCCCTTTGATGAGGTATTGCTTTAATTTTAGAATAACTATCATTGTGATGTATCATAGTTGTGTTTATCAAGCATTGTCTTCCCAGTTTGTTGAATGCATCAGTAGGTTTTACCATCATTTTTCTTAATACTGACAAGAGATGGGCATAAATATTACCTTAGATCTACTGCACATATTTCATAAATTCCTCTTGATCAGAGTAAGAGCATTCTATTACTCTTCTTCAAAGAACGATATGCAATCAACAACAAGAATTCCCTTATATCAATTCTTTTGAATCTATTACTGATGGATTGAAACCCATTTTTTACAAAGGGTACTTAGGTTGCACAGATCTGGGAGCACACCTCCTTTAAAAGTCCATCATAAGGACCGTAACATTGCTTCCTTATAGACTTAGAAACAAACCCCCTTTTGATATCTACTATTTGATGATGAGAGCTTAGTTTTCAATGATTAAACAAACAACACAATGCCCTCTTGAATGTATGGTCTTTCATTTTCTTTGTTCACTTGAATAATCCTATCAAAAAGTCTTTGAAAGGTAACACTGTGATGTATACATATTACTTGATAATTTTTACCATTCATCTTTGTTGTTGGTGTTACCGTTACTACTAGAAAAGAGGGAATAAATCACAATAAAAGTCCAAAATATTTGAATGCAAGCTAGGTATGACCTTTTTTTTGTTTGGATAGATTTCCTTTCCTTTTAGATCAATTTCCTTGTTGTTTTGAATGAGTGTTTTGGAAAGGAAAGCTGTCTTTTTTGCTTTCTGCTTGGCAGCATGGGAAATTTGAAATGCAGTTTGGATAGAAAATCTCATCAAGGAAAATTGTGTTCCTTTCTAAAGTCAAACTAAGCAATAATGACACCTAAATACACAAATTTGAATGAAGGTTTTGGCATAAGGCAATTTTATAACCTCATGCAAAATGAAATATTCCAACACAATGCCACGTGTTAAAAGGGATGTCAAATGCTTTCAAAAGCCATTTTAATGCATAATTTTGCATGTCCTTTGGACCTTAGTCACCTCCTTTCAAATTTGTTTGAAACCCATAAATGAATAACTGTAGTGCAAAGCTTGGAGAATGTGTGCCCTTATGATGGTTTTGTAATTATTCGGATTTGAGTGACCAATCTTGGGTAAACTATAACAAACAACATTATTATAAAAATCAATAGTGTGATATTTGAGGGAGTGAATACCATGTTTGAGGAAGTTGGCTTGGAATTCTTCCTCATCAATTGTCATGTGAGTGCTCATGACCTTGACTGCTTGCTTGATGTCATTGGATGAGAAAAGATGGGAAGAGATGAGTGTAGGTGATATGGATAGGGGCCTATGTAGGGAAATCATAAAGGAAGATCATATGAGAGAACATGCATTGCAGGTCTAAGTTTGGGTGGAGAGAAGTGTGCCTAGAGAAAGGGTGTGCCAAAAGGTTTTGGGAGAAAAACAAAGTGTTGCACAGATTTTTTGTCTCCGCAAGGAAATGAATGCATGTTTTCTATGACAAAGGAGGAAAATATAGGATCTCTGAAGGTGGGGAAAGAGGGGGGGGCATGTGTCAAAGCGAGCTGAGATGCTTGGGATGGAGTTGGTGCTCCTGGTTGAACAAATGGTTCATTGACTAGAAGCCAGGTGTGGGGGTGTGGGTGGCCAGGTAGATGGAATGGGGGTAATAGTCAAGATCAATATCCCCAATAGATGTGGAGAGAAGGTCATATTTGGTTGAGGTTTTCTTGAGGGATGAGAAATAGGGGAGAGGAGGAATGAACTAATGAAGGTGGGTGTTGTATGAGTTGGAATACTTTATATAAATAGAAATGTTCTTGTTTCATATAGAATGTACCCATAGCTTCTTTGTATAGGATTTTGTTTGTAAATTCCTTCAAGTTTTACTATGATTGTAATGAAAATATTAGTAATTTTTGTGAGATATTTTGAAAATCAAGATGTCTATTTAAGTGGAGAAATCAGTATTTGAATTATAATGCACATTTAGCAAAACAAGAGTCGATGACGTAAAATGTCTATTTGGTAAAATGTTCCCTAGCACCCAGTATTATGTTATACCATAAAGTGAATTGTTGTGGCTTCTACGCCTTTGCTGGGTGGTTTTCAAGCATTGGGAAATGGATTTGAAGTATATTTTGTTGGAAAGAAGAATATTGTTCATTTTGTTCCTACCGAATTAAATAAAGACCATAATGAAATTCTAGAAATGGCTTAGGTATGTTTTGAAAAACTTGTAGTTTTGAAATTGAAAAGACAGTCTCATTGCATTAAATAAATTATACTTTGTTTTTTTGTAGTATATGAGAAAATTTTGATTTAATGATTGAATTTGACTGCATATTCAGTGATTAATTGAATGACACACTTCTTGGAAGTTATGTCTCTTTGTTTTTTAGGGATTGCCAAGAATTATGTCAAATATCAAACCCTCTGTCCTTTCTGTTTTGAATTAGCTTTTTCCTTCCATCATTTTTTATTGCATTGCTAAGATTTGGAGACATTATTGGTTTTGATTTCAAGGTAGACATAATACTTTGTGTGGGTTGAATATGAGGAGATTGTAACATAAAACTATGTATTTTAATTTTTTACGGTGGAACTTAATAAAATATCTAAATATATGTTTTATTTGGAAATGCGTCTTGATATCATGAAATATATATGATGATAGACCTGAGAAATATTTATGAGATAAAGCTTCTGAGCACATCCTAAAATTTGCAGACATCATTAGTTTTAATGTCATGGTAGATTCAACATCTTCTGTAGGTTGAAAGTGAAGAGATTTTAAAGTAGAAGCATGATTTTTGGCATCGTAACTTACTGACGTGGATAGATATTTATATTATCTAGATATTCTTCTTTATATCATTGACTGCAGGATGCTATAACATATAAATATTCAAGAGATAAAGATTCTTGTGGCTACTCATTAGTTTTTCCTATGCCAGTTCTGAATGTTGGTGGTTATTGCTTTTAAATTTTCACTTTTAAGTGCTTGATTGAATGGTTAAAGCTAAAACAAAATTTTAACTCTGTGGGAGATTGTAAGGGTACAATAACTATGATTTTCACTGCTTAATTCTACATATAACTTGTCATAAAATGGTGTTTTTCTTTAGAAATTATCTTGGATAGTTAGGAGTTCTATAACTCTATGGAGGTTTTTCATTTGCAGTAATGCATGTTGTTTTTATTCGCTATTCATATTTATGATTGATTATACAAGTCCATTATTATTAAGGTTTGTTGAAAGTAGGTTCTTGGATGATGCATGGACTGTCATAGATATGGATTCTTTTGGCATGTTATATATTATTTGGTCCTAAATTCTTTTAAATTTAAATTGTGTTTGGATTATGGTTTTATTGCATATACGAGGATTGAAAACATGAAACCCTAATAAGAAAACATGAGGCTCAAAACCTGACTGACCGAGACTTCAGATATATAATGGCATGATGTATAAGACTATAAGTTTAGTGTCTAATATATAAACCTATTTTCCATTCTAGCTTTGTTGGAATAATCATAATGTGATACTTATTATGAGCTAAGCAGGTTATAAGCATTGTGCTCATTGACAAATATTTTCTTTCACATATGTTGTTGTGGGGATTCCATGAGTGTGTTGCTTATGATGATACAATGAATTACATATTGATGACATCACTAGTATATGACTAGAATGTGCAAATTTTCATGGGTAAAATACTGGATGTTAACTTCATTGATTGCTTAGGCATGCTTACTTATGAAGAAATTCCTATGGATTACCATGCATAATACTTTGTAGCTAGATCCTAATCCCATTAAAAAAAAAATTCCTATAGTTGATAAGGAGTGAAGATATTGAAAACCAATAATGGTGGAGTCTCCTTAGACTAGAGGTGTTGTTCAATGTGTTGTGTTTATTTTCCTTACTATATTACTTTACATGAGTGTATAGTGCATATTTGAGAATGAAAAGGTAGCAATTGTGTCTAGTATTTTAAGTAGCTATGTTCATGACCATCATGTTAGTGATTTCTTAGGCATAATCACTTATGCAGCGATTTGTGTGGATTTCGATGAAACACCCCGTAGCCAGATGTTAATCCCTTATGAAATTGATGGCTTATAGTTGATAAGGAATGCAGATCTTGAAAACCTGGGCTCTCCTTAGACTGAAGTGGTCAGTTGATGTGCCATGCTACTCTTCTATACATATATTGTCAACCATGCGGTGCTTTATTTACTTGTGTACATAACTCAAATTTGAGGGTGAAAAAGTAGCAAGTTTGTTTAGCATCTACTTGAGACATTATTCATGTCTTCATCTTCATTGTCTAGTTCTAAATTTCTACATCATAAATACTCTATGACAATGGGGGTGGGTGTGTGGTAGATTCACCAGCTTTTACAATTTTTTATAATGAAGTTAAATATTCGCCAATATTTTACAATATCTTATGGCTTAGTGAAATATTCTCCAAGATTTTACAATATATTATAACTTAGTGAAATATTCACCAAGATTTTACAACGTTATATAATAAAATGAAAGATTCACCATTTTTTATATATATACATATTATATTATTGATAAAATCGCCTTCAAATTTTCCTATATATTGAAGAGATTCGCCCATTTTTTATACATATAAATCTAGGGGGAGTTATTAAAATCATCCCTGGTGACCACTGGCACTGAATTGACAAGTGAATACTTCTCTTTCAGGAAAAGTAAAATTTCAATGATCAATAATGTGAAGTCACTTAGCCACATATTGTTCTCCTCTCACCATTTTAATCTCCCATGACAAATACTTTCACAAAGGTTTCCACAAGTTTTATCAATCCCCACTTGTACTCTTGATGCATTGAAATTAGTCATCTACAACTACCTTTAGAAAACAATGTAATGATCACCCTTTATAATACAAACTAGCGAACATGTGGAAGATCGGTTCTTATAGCGAGTGATGAAGAGTAGTCATGAAATGAAGTGTACAAGAATGTAAGTCTGGCATACAAATTATTGAGGTAGTACTCTTATAAGCTATATTTCCAAGAAGTTAATATTTACTAGAATGTGGTGGAAGCAAACTTGTCTTGGGATACCC
This sequence comes from Pseudotsuga menziesii, assembly GCA_001517045.1. Classification (NCBI taxonomy): domain Eukaryota; kingdom Viridiplantae; phylum Streptophyta; class Pinopsida; order Pinales; family Pinaceae; genus Pseudotsuga; species Pseudotsuga menziesii. The sequence goes on along the minus strand of LPNX011037872.1, from coordinate 704,630 downwards.
ACAAAGGTTTTCTTGTGGTGCCCAAAAAAGGGAAGCAATCTTAGGTTGTGGATTCCATGAATTTCTTGTTAGATTTTAATCTATTTCAACAATATGATATTAGGATCTTAACTAAGAGAATAACAAGCACAACAATCAATCACAAGAGATAATGAACACAAATATTTTCCTCAGGGAAACCATAAAGGAGAAAACCCAAAGATACAAATATGATCTCCTTACAGCAGTTGTCTCTCTCTCTCAATTATGCACTACAACTAAGTGTGAGTGACAGTGTGTTAAATACAGAGGCTCACTCTCTATTTATACTAATTTCTAAATTGACATTAACTCACTAGGGCCAACTTCTCTAGGAGAGTCTAATAACCCTAGTGCCCCATAACTGCGGGGACTTTAACCCTTGATCAGTAAGGAGGGTTACCCTCTATGAATTTACATGACTTGTTTACCTTAATGATTATCCCGATAGGAACATCGAGGTATGGGATGATTCAATTACATTACTGATACTTTCTGATGGGAACATCAAGGAACAATACATAATATATACAAGTAAATACATTCTGAAGTTACAAATAAATCAGCACTCCCTCTTAAATAGGAAGGTATTCTCTTAACACAATTCATCAACACAAGTATTCTTATTTGGATCATCATCAAATATGGATCATCACCGGATCTTCATCAAGTTTGGATCATCACTGGACCATCATCAAGTCTATATCATCATTGGATCATCATCAAGTCTAAATCATCACTGGATCATCATCAAGTAACGATCATCACTGGATCATCATCACCGCTGGATCATCACTATCAAATGATGCTATCTCTCAATTCTACTCGTCATAGGAAATTCTAAAGACCTAGCCCTTTTTCATATTGGTTGTAGGCCTAGCCTCCATGTAGGTCTTCATCTTCTTCAGCACTTATATCTGACCGTGGGGGGAACATATCCAAGAACCATGTTATAAAGGCCTGCCCAACACATACATATAACCATGGGAGGAGCACATCCACCACCATGTTAGAAAGGCATGCCGAACACTCACATCTGACCATGGGAGGAACACATCCATCACCATGTCAGAAAGTCCCATCACTCACATCTGACCATGGGAGGAACACATCCACCACCATATAAGAAAGGCCCAACACTCACATCCGAGCATGGGAGGAACACATCCAAGAACCATGTCAAAAAGGCTCAGCACTTACATTCACCAGCATGATAGGACACACCTACTACCATCTATAAAAATTCCCAACACTTATAACCATCAGCATGATAGGACACACCTACTATCATTTGTGAAAGGGCCCAACACTTACAACCATTAGCATGATAGGACACACCTACTATCATATGTGGAAGGGCCTAGCACTTAAAACCAGTGGCATGGTAGGACACAAATACTACCATCCATGGAAGGGCTCTACACTTACAAATGATCATGGAAGGAACCAATGCTACCATGTTAGAAGGGCTCTACACTTAAAACCAATGGCATGGTAGGATACAACTACTACCATCCATGGAAGGGCTTTCCACTTACAACTAACCATGGACGGAACCAATCCTAACTTGTCAGAAGGGATTTCCACTTACATCTAACCATGGAAGGAACCAAACCTATCATGTTAGAAATGCTCTTGGACTCATCACTTCCCTTTGGAGGGAACTTTAATCTAGAGAACACTAAGCCTCTCCCTAAAGTATTCAAACTTCACTCTATCTAATGGCTTAATTAACACATCAGCTATATGCTCGTCCGTCGCAACATATAGGAGCTTCACTGCTCCTCTCTGTACCATATCCATGGTATAGTGATATTTGATCTTGATATGATTCGAATTGTCATGGAACACCGGGTTCTCTGATAACTTCACACAACTCTGGTTGTCGCAATATATACAAGTGGCATCTAACTGGAGATCAAACAAATCAGATAGTAAATTCCTTAGCCACACTACCTCACAACTAGTTGAACAAGCTGCAACATACTCTTCTTCAGCTGTACTCAGTGCCACGCAGGATTGTTTCCTGCTAAACCAAGAGATCACACCTGATCCCATACTAAAGCAGCATCTCGAAGTGCTCTTCCTATCAATGGCACTACCTTCCCAATCTGAATCAACATAACCTTCTAGGTTAATATTTTGATTCGCCTCATACTTGAGCCCATAATCAATTGTACTGTTAGAATAATCAACCCATAGTTAGCTACCTTAGACATTAATTAATCCATTTTTGTCGTATTTGCCTAGTTTCCATATTCCACTCTATGCAAGTTGTCCTCCACATGTCCTAGATGGTCAAACTTTCTAAAAATGAGTCATGGAGCACTTCGGAAACCTCTTGGAATGAATTCTTATTTATTCCTAAACCTCCCTAGCGCATATCTGCTTTTTCTGCTTTATTGTTGCTTTTACTGAGTTTTAAGGCAATTGGGAAAGTATGACTAGGTGAAGTTGACTTGTTTTTTTCCCTCATCATCCTCCTCTCTTTTCTCCTAATAAAAGCATGTATGAGCTGTCATTCCATCACCTATTATCTTTCCTAGTTGATTTTTCCAATTCGTGAGCTCCTAGGCAGATTTGGAAACTGCTTTATGCACATATGGGGGATTTGACTAGATTTAGTAAGCCTGCTTTTGACTAATTCGAATGGCATCCCAATGCATTCGAATATATCATGTAATTATTTATTGTGGCATCCTATGAATTCACAAGGTTGTCTATTGTACACTTATTCAATACAGATTAGTGTTCTACTCCATATTCAGTCTCCTTTGTGTGTAATTTGCATGTGTAATTGGCAATTTTTGTGAGTGTAATTGTTCTAACACCTGGGTTCAATTTACACATGATATCAAAGAATTTTTAGATTTATTTCTCTCCCATATTGTTATTGCAGGTTCGACATCATTGACTGGGAGCATTCTGCTGACTGAAGGGACAATTTCTGAGATATGGATCAATCTCAGAAGATCATCTTGACTCCATTTAATTTATTTGAATGGAAAGCAGATATGGAGATACTTTTGAGAGAGAAAGGAATCTATAGAGTGACTATGGAAACATAAGCAGAGCCCAATGTAGCTGCAGATAAAATTAAATGGCACAACAAGAGGGATGAGGCCTATGGTCTCCTGTGTCTGAGCATATATAGAGACCTCCTTTTCCATCTTGATGGATTGACATCACCAAATGAATTATTAGAGAATATTGTTGAGATTTTTGGTAAAACAGATGAGATAAGAGGACATCAAATTGAGAATGAATTGATCTCCTTGAGTCCCAGTAGCTTCGAATCCTTGTAACTCTACTTTTCCAAGTTTAAAGCCCTTGTTTTGTAGCTAAAACAGTGTGGAATTGAAAAGAAGGAGGATAAACTGGTTTTGGCCATACTCTCAAAGCTTGGACCTAACTATTCAGTGTTTTTTTTGACCTTCCATGCCACCAAGTTGACAGCTCGATCCTGGAAGATTCCTAAACTTGTAGAGTTCATGGAATCTCTCACACAAGAACAAGATAAACTGGTGATGATGGGCACCATCAAACCTTCCAAATACCAAGATCTGGTTGCTGGAGATTTGAGGGTGGATTCAAAAGGCAAGAAGAAATCTAAGAAGCCACCTGAGCAAAAGAGAGACAAGAACAAGTCTCCAGAGGAGCCCCAAGGTTCCAAGAAGAACCCCCAGAAGAAGAAGAACAAAGGAGAAATGAGCAAGTGCGCATACTCCAGTAAGGGAAATCATCCTGAAAGATCCTGCGTGAAGAATAAAATTGACATGATGACCCAGCTCCTAGAGAAGAATGGCATCTCCCTTCCTGATAGCTCAAAGAAGAGGGAAGGAGGATCAAATTCAGAAGACAGAGAGAGAGTTCATGCATTGGTTGCTAGCACATCAATCTCAACTAGTTTCATCATTTATTATGGAGCTTCAAGACATATGGTTTTGACCAAGGATGCATTCACCTCACTTGACATGTCGAAAGGTCCACCAATAGTACTGGGAAATGACTCTCTCACTGAAAGTTTGGGCAAAGGGAGGATTGATCTTGACCATGGTAAGTTCAGCAATGTATTGTATGTTCCATGTCTTGCCTCTAACCTCTTGTCAGTGTATCAGATGAACCACATAGGGTATCCAAAGAAGGTCATATTCTCCCCTGATGAAGTTGAGATCACATAGATCTCAAGTGGTAAAGTCATTTCAAAAGAAGTTGCAAATCACACTTCGAAGGTATACATGTTCTCACATTTCCTACCCTACTCAAACCCCTCTTCTCTTTTGATTCATGCTAATGAGGAAAGCAAGCTTTCGCATGAAATATTTGGCCATCTTAACTATAAGTATCTTTCTGATCTTAGTGAAAACGAAATGGTCATAGGGTTACCAAATATTAATTTTTCCAAAGGAGTATGTCAAGGTTGCATCTTAGGAAAACACCCAGAGCATAAATTTGAGAAAGCTAGTCATGAGAGAACCTCTGCACCTCTTGAGTTGATCCACAGTGATGTTTTTGGCCAATTTCCTCATATGTAAATGAGTTAGGCCAAATATGCATTGACATTCATATATGAATTTTCCAGGTACTGCTGGGTTTACTTCCTGAAGCATAAGTCTGAAGTTTTTGGCCTCTTCAAAGTCTTTAAGGCTTTGGTTGAAAACCAGTCTGGGAGGAAACTCAAGGTCCTCAGATCTGAAAATGGTGGTGAGTATTTCAAGTCTGATTTCATTCAATATTGTGCATATGTAGGTATTTATATGCATAATTCTATCCCTTACACACCACAACAAAATGGTGTTGCTGAGAGAAAGAACAGATCACTGAAAGAGATGGCAACCTGCATGATGGAGGCTAAGAATTTTCCACCAAATTTTTGGGCCAAAGCTATAAAATGTGCAGCCTCTATCAAGAATAGGGTGCCTCATAAATATCTTGATGGTATGACTCCTTTTCAAGCATGGAGTGGGCACAAGCCATATGTGACCCATTACAGGATTTTTGTCTCAAGGGCTTGGGCTAGAATTCCAACAGAAAAGAGGAAGGCTTTACAGCCCCAAAGCCAAGAGTGTCTATTTGTTGGGTACTATAAATATTCAAAAGGGTACAAGCTGATAAATTTGATCACAAACAAATCCTTCATTGAAAGGAGTGTTCAGTTCCAAGAAGAGCCTTTAGCAGCAGTTGAAGTTGGAGAGTCTTCTTCACCACCAAAACCACTGAATGTAAGTGAAGAGATAAATGAGTTTGCTGATTATGATATGTATGATAATGATGATTTAATTTCAGATCCTAACATTCTTACAATACCAAAATGGGCATCAAATATCATTCATGCAGCTGGGGAACTAGCTGGAAATCCTAGTTATTCTAGGAGGACTAGATCTCAGTTTGAGAGTGCCCTGTGTATGAAAGACCCTTTGTTTGCAGAGAAATGCTATCTGATGGTTGAATAATACCCATAGACATATAAATATTCATAACATGATCCAATATTTCAAAAATCCATGAAAGAAGACTTCAGGTCACTCTAGGAGAACAACACTTGGGAGCTGGTTGATCTTCCCCCAGGGAGGAAGCTAGTTCAATGTAAGTGGGTTTTCAAAACCAAGTTTACTGATGATGGTTCACCTTTGAAATATAATTCAGGATTGGTAGCCAAGGGATACTCATAGGTACATGGTATAGACTACAATGAGACCTTTGCACCAGTGGCAAAGATGGACTCCATCAGGATAGCCTTAGCCATTGCAACTTCGAAGCAGCGGAAGGTAAATCACATGGATGTGAAGTGTGCTTTCCTGAATGGAGATATTACTGAATATATTTACATGCAGCAGCCTCAAGGATTTTTTACTAACCCATATCTTGTGTGCAGGCTAAATAAATCATTGTATCGGCTTAAGCAAGCCCCTAGGGCTTAGTATGCCAAGATTGATGGCTTTCTGCTATAATTGAGTTTTGTTCGATACAAGTCTGATACTAATGTTTATTTGAAGCTGATTCATGGTTATTTTATGATTATTTTCTTGTATGTGGATGACCTTCTCATTATAGGAAGCTCAAAGGATGAAATTGCCTCCTTGAAGCATGCAATGAACCATGCATTTTCTATGACTGATTTGGGGTTCTTGAGCCAATTCTTGATTCTCAAGATTGCTCAAACCAAACATGGAATAAAAGTACATCATTCCAAGTATTCTTTGGATTTTATAAACAATTTCAACATGAAATATTGCAATCCAAGCAAGACTCCCTTTCTTTCAGAAGTTAAGCTTGAAGAAGCAGGCTCTTCTCCTATGGTAAATAATACACTGTATAGGCAACTGATTGGGTGTTTGCTGTACCTTACACATACTTGACCTGATATTTATTATGCATTAAGTGTGGCTTCAAGATACATGGATCAGCCTCATGAGATCCATTGGAGAGCAGCCAAAAGGATCCTTAATTTTGTTCAGGGAACAAGGACTTATGGGATCTTCTAGAAAGCTAAATCTGAACTTGATTTGATTGGGTTTACTAACAGTGATTGGGCAGGTGACAACATAGATCAAAAGTCAACATCAGGATATGTGTTCATGCTTGCTGAAGGACCAATCAGCTGGTCAAGCAACAAACAAAGTGCCATTGCACTCTCATCTACAGAAGCAGAGTACAGAGGAGTTGTAAATGTAGCAACTCAATGTTTATGGTTGCAGGGGTTACTTGGTGAGTGTGGATTTGAATTAAAATAATCAACTAATATCTATTGTGATAATCATAGTACCATTTTAATCTACAATGATCCAGTTTAGAGACAGAGAACCAAACACATTGAGATCCATATGCACTACATCAGACAGCTTGTGCATGATGGCACCATTCACCTACTCTTCTGTTCATCTTCAAAACAAGTAGCAGACATATTCACCAAGGTTTTTTGTGAGAAGACTTTCAAAATTTTTAAATCACTGCTGGGGATTTCTGATCATGCTGTGAAACATGATTGATGACAAGATTTTTCCACTGGGTTTTTGCCTCTTTCCTTGTTTAAATGGACATGTAGTATGTAAAGGGTGACTAAGCCTTGTTTCTAGGACCTATAATTTTCTGATATTTTACTCATAATTCAGGCTTAAGGGGGGGTGTTAGAATAATCAACCCATAGTTATCTACCTTAGACATTAATTAATCCATTTTTGTCCTATTTGCCTAGTTTCCATATTCCACTCTATGCAAGTTGTCTGCCACATGTCCTAGATGGTCAAACTTGCTAAAAATGAGTCATGGAGCACTTGGGAAACCTCTTGGAATCAATTATACTTTATTTTTTGACCTCCCTAGTGCATATATACTTTTTTTTCTTTATTGTTGCTTTTACCGAGTTTTAAGGAAATTGGAAAAGTATGACTAGGTGAAGTTGACTTGTTTTTTTCCCTCATCATCCTCATCTCTTTTCTCCTAATAAAAGAATGTATGAGTTGTCCTTCCATCACCTATTATCTTTCCTAATTAATTTTTCCAATTCATGAGCTCCTAGGTAGATTTGGAAACTACTTTATGCACCTATGGGGGATTTGACTAGATTTAGTAAGCATGTTTTTGACTAATTCGAATGGCATCGTAATGCATTAGAATCTCTCATGTAATTATTTATTGTGGAAGCCTATGAATTCACAAGTTTGGCTATTCTACACTTATTCAATACAGATTAGTGTTCTACTCCATATCCAGTCTCCTTTGTGTGTAATTTGCATGTGTAATTGGAGATTTTTGTGAGTGTAATTGTTCTAACACCTGGGTTCAATTTACACATGTACCCTTTAGGTACCTCAGAATATGATTTGTAGCAATCAAGTGAACATGTCTTGGATCTGTCAGAAATTGGCTCAATGTGTTCATAGCAAAGAAAATATCTGGTCTTGTGTTTTTCAAGTACATCATGGACCCAATCATCTGATGATACATCGTGGCATCAACCATATCTGATGAAGCATCACTCAATAGCTTCAGGTTTGATGCCATAGGTGTGGTCATGGCCCTGCATTCCATCATCCTAAGCCTCTTCAGGATCTCTACTGCATACTTCCCTTGTCATAGGAAGATTCCATCCGCATTCTGCCACACCTCCATGCCTAGAAAGTAGTGCATCATACCCAAGTCCTTCATCTTGAACTAGGCATCAAGATTCCTCTTTTTGTCATCAATCAACCCATCCAAACCTATTACAAATAGGTCATCTACATACAGTAGGAGTATCACTGGGTTTCCTTCTTCAACTTAGTAGTAAAGGTTGGAATCTGCTTTACTCTTGGTAAATCCCAAACTGGATAGGAAGGTGCCAATTATGTTGTACCATGTCCTGGGTGCATGTTTCAAACCATACAGGGCTTTCTTTAATTTACACACATGAGTCTCTCTATCATGTGTCTCAAAACCGAGTGGCTGCTCCACATACACTTACTCTTCCACTACACCATTCAAGAAAGCAGTCTTGACATCCATCTCATGTATCTTCCATTTCATTACTACAGCCAGAGCAAGTACTGATATGATGGAAGTGTATCTGGCTACAGGTGCAAAATTTTCTTTGTAATCTATTCCTTCTTTCTAGGAGAAGCCACGAGCCACAAATATTGCTTTATATTTCTATATGCTACCATCTGTAGCATGCTTGATCTTGTAGATCCACTTGGAAGTCACAACATAATTCCCCTCTGTTCTAGGGACAACATCCCAGATATCATTCTTCATGATCGACTAGTAATCCTCAATCATAGCATCCTTTGATTCTTTCTTCTCTACTGCTTCTTCATAGTTGGAAGGTTCTTTATCAATGATGTCACATAATAGGGCTACATATCCAGAGAAGGACCTAGTTCTCTTCCTTTCTCTGTGTATTTATTCTAGAGCCCCATATCTTTCTGCACCTTGGATAGCCTCTTGTACCCATGTACATTTCCTCTTGTGAGGATCCTTCTCCCGGGGTGGATCTACATGTTCCTGAGGTTCTTCCATTTCTCGATCCTCTTTTGGATTTGCCTCGTTTATTGTTGTATTAGGGATTCTGGGTACTTTTGTTTCTTCAGAGTCTTCAATTGGTCTCTTTCTTGATTTGTTGTAAGCTGAATCTTCATCGAATGTTATGTCTCTACTAATGTTGATATTTTTGAATCCTAGGAAATATATTCTATAAGATTTCGAGCTTTCACTATATCCCACAAATATACCCTTCTTTCCAGAAGGATCTAATTTTTTCCTCTTTTCTTTTGGAATGTGTATGTACACTGGACAACCAAATATTCTGAGATGGCTGACCTCTGGTTTCTTTCTAGAGAAGAATTCTTCACATGTATTGTTCTCGATTAATTTGTGTGGAGTATGGTTCTATACATACACAGCTGTCCTGGAAGCTTCTTCCCATATATGCATGGGAACATCTTGATCATGAAGCATTTCCCTTGCGGCTTCCATGATCGTTCTATTCTTCCTTTCTGCAACCCAGTTTTTTTGTGGATTATATGGAGTGGTCAACTCCCTCTGAATCCCTTAATCTATTTATAATTCTTTGAATTCATTTGATGTGAATTTTCCGCCGTTATCTAATCGAAAGGTCTTGATTTTATTTTCTGTGTGGTTCTCGATGAAGGATTTGAATTCTTTGAACTTGCTGAATACTTCATCTTTGTTCTTCAAGAAGTATATCCATGTCTTTCTAGAAAAATAATCAATAAAGGAAACATAGTATAAATACCCGCTTAATGAACTGGATGGCATTGGCCCACATACATCGGAGGAATGATTTCCAAGATTCTTTTTTCCTTGCTCTCACTACTTGGAAATGTCTTCTTTGTGTTCTTTACTTTCGCACATCCTTTGCAGACACTGTCATGTTTTGTCTATATTTCTGGAATACCTTCAACAACTTTGCTTGCAAGTGGTAGTTCCCTATAGTGCACATGTGCAAGCCTTCTATGTCAAATTTCATTTCTCTCTACCAAGTCATGGACCAAGGCTTCTTCTAGATGGCCCTTCAATTTGTATAGTTCTCCTTCTTGTTCTCCAATCACTACTACATCATCTATAGCCTTTCCTTTTGGCCACATAAGGACTTGGCTATCTATAAATGCAACCCTCATGCCTTTTTCATCCAATGCAAAGATGGAGAGAAGGTTCTTCTTTAGTCTTGGTACAAATAGGACATCCTTCATCTTCATAGACTTTCTAGAATCTAGTTTATAGGAGGATTCATCACTACCTTTTATTGGATACCGGTAGTCATCTCCAAGTTTCAACTTGTGAGGTGACTCATGTTCAGATAGTTTCACAAAGGATTCTTTGAATCCTGTCATATGTTTGGAATCCCCACTATCAATGAGCCAATCATTGCTTCCATGTGTAACAGTGCTTGTCAAGGCAGAAATCAAAACATATTCTTCTTCACTTTCTTCTTTGGCTTTCTTTCTCAGAGGTTCATCATCCTCTAGAGTGTGAGCATGATGTATTTTCTTGCTTCCCTTCTTCTTGTGAGAGCCATTTTTGTTTCTAGGATATTCTCTAGCATAGTGTCCTTTCTCATCACATGTATAACATCTGATTTTAGACAAATCTTTGTTAGATATTCTAAGATTACTTTTCTGGTGAGAAGGCTTACCTTTTTGATAGTTTGTTCTACTTCCCTTGGAGTGTACTGTGAGAGCTTGATCTTCAATTCCCATATTTTCTTCTCGAGCTACTATCCGAGCTTCTTCTTGTGAGCATTCCTCCCATAGTCTACTAAAATTTGACTAGCTTCTTTCTGGAACAGATCCCTTGAATAAAGGAGTCCCATGACCTAGGGAGACCATTTAAGGTGGTCATCACAATTTCTGCATTCTCTACTTCTTCATATACTGCTTCAAGTTGTTCCTTGATCTGATAGACCCTTGTGAAGTATGATTGTATTGTCTCCACATTCTGGATCTTTACATTCTTCAATTGATTTCTCAGATTCATCTTCTGATTTATGTTCTTCCCTTCAAATAACTTGGTCAGGGAATCAAACATCCCTTTAGGTGTCTTTAGGGAGGACACATGTGGTATGAGATGAACCTTGATTGAATCAGCAATAATAATTTTGGCCATGATCAAGTTCTTCTTGTGTAAGGCCTTAGCCTCATATCTCTCTAGAACTAGAACCTATCCACTTATGTAGGAGTCTAATTCATTTTCTTCTAGGACCAGGGAGATCCTATACTTCCAGGATCGAAAGTTATCATATCCCTCAATATTTTCATCAAGCTTGGTGTGATGAGACATCTTAAAAAATAACCTCAAATGGAAATACAAAATATTTAGATCTTACCAGTTTGAGAAGCTGAAAAATGGATCTGGAGCTGATCTTTTGCAGTGCCCGTTTTCTGGTTCCAGGACAGATTAGGGTTTGACTTTCCTAGAGTTCTACCCAACCAAAAACCTTTATTTTTTTCTCTAAACTTTGATTTTGAGGAGAGTAATCCTGGCCTAGGCTCACTCAAAAATTCCTCTTTAGTGAAAAGCACTAATTTCCTGATGAAGTGGTAGTTCAAAAACTTAAAGTTCTCAGAATAAGATTATGCTTCCACAGAAAGATGCACCCTTCAATGGATGTTCAGCCTAGCCTCCTTTTACTGGTGGATTGTAGAGAGAGACCCAAAAAGTAAGAAGCCCTAGCTTCAGCAGTTGCACAGTGTCTTGTTCTCAGGTTAGCTCTGGTACCATGTTATATTTTAATCTATTTCAACAATATGATCTTAGGATCTTAAATGAGGGAATAAAAAGCACAAAAATCAATCACAAGAGACAATGAACACTTTCCTGGGGGAAACCATAAAGTATAAATCCCAAAGATACAAATATGATCTCTCGACAATAGTTGTCTCTCTCTCTCTCTTGTCCCAACTTCTTCTCTCTCTCAGTTATGTGCTACAACTTAGTGTGAGTGTCTGTGTGTTAAATAGAGAGGCTCACTCTCTATTTATACTAGTTTCTGACTTGACATTAACTCACTAGGGCTGAATTCTCTAGGAGAGTCTAATAACCCTAGTTCCCCAAAACTGCGGGGACTTTAACCATTGATCAATAAGGAGGGTTACCCTCTATGAATTTACATGACTTTTTTACATTAATGATTCTCTTGGTAGGAACATCGGGGTGTGACATGACTCAATTACATCACTGATACTTTTATGATAGGAACATTGGGGCACAATACATAATATATACAAGTGAATACATTCTGAATTTATGAATACATCAACAGTTCTTAGTAGTATTGGCATTGTAAATATTTAAATTGAAGACAATATGCACACCCATATTCTAACAGATATCATAGTTGATGCATTTGTTACAGAAATTAAAAATACAAACATTTTTACAACCAAACTATGGAATATAGTATGTAATCTCAACAAGCGCACTCAGTCATCTTTTTATAACCTCGTAAATTATTTGGGGTCTACACCTGGGGAGTTAAAAGAGGAGGAAACTGTACATCAACGGTTTGAATCCATGGACTTGGAACATAAAGGAACTCAGCATGTGAATTTTAGGCTATCAGAAACATAGAACAAGCATTTTTTTGTTAAACTCTAGTATTATGTTTTTCAAGGTTGTTCATATTCTAGATGTTTTTCAATCCTATACTTGTAGAAGTCCTATGACATCCTCTATGAAGGATATCTATCTCTTTTTGGACTCTTTTTGCTTGACAGAATTGTTGGGTCTTGAGTTTAGAGACATCAATCAGTTTGTACTACATCACTGACCAGTAATGTTGCACCTCTTTATAATACAAAATTATACACATTATTGTTTAAAAAAAATAGTTTAATGGATGTTAAAAATATGATAAAGTAAAATCAAATATTTTTCTAGTAATTTCAGATACTCAACTTCAAATTTCACAATCTAGATGTATCTAAAAGCTCAAAGGAAATCTAGGAACAATTAAATAAATTATTTACATCAAAGGCTCACAATGCAAAGTTTCTTTTAAAGAAATGGTATTTTGGATTTATAATGATTAAAGGATAAGCTACATATCAACATGTTAATGCATTTAAGGTCATCATACAACAACAAGAAGAAGTTATAAAAGTAGAATACAATGTCAAAGCAGTCTTATTAAACAACCTGCTTAGTTTCTTTCTACTTTGTATTCAAAGAAAGTAATATTATATTAGTATGGGTGAACCATCATCAATCCCACCATTCTTTTTTTTCACAAGAGATGAAATTAGTGATGAAAATAGGGAACATCTTTCCTCTATCAAAGGTAAAATCAAATTAGGAAAACATGAAGCCAATGGTAGCACTAAAAAGGTAAGGACATGTTTTTATTGTGAGAAGTCAGACTATAGGAATTGAGACTATAGAGTCCAAGAAAATGAGCCAAAAAGAAGAGCAAAAGTAACATTTTTTCTTGTAATTTAGATAAGGAATCAGATGAATAAGAAGATGATTAATTTGAAACAAATAAAAATGACTCTTTTAATCAGAAACTAATATATATCTCCAACAAAAAGGGTAAATTGGTTGGAATGCTCCACCTATCAAGGAGAATCCTACCATGAATTCAATGAAAGATGATGGCAATTGAATTGCATATATGTGTATTTAGTAAAATCATGCCTTCAATGAAAAGGATTAGGTTGATTTAGTGGGATTCCTGACTTCAAAAATGAATAATACAATAGCCCAATGAAGCATTAATGTCACCCCAAAATTCGGGGATGAAGTGTGGCAGAAGATAAAATATGTGGTCTTCCACAGAAATATGATTGCACAGTGCAGGGTAATTAAAATGTATACCACCCATCTTGGTTATCAAAATCCACCTTGAAAAGAAAAAGGCCTTGCAGAACAAATGAACTACACAGGGAAATTGTAACCCACCTATATTAAAAAATAACATCATCATACAATGCTTCCATCTTCACAAGTAATGGTGGACGTACATACTCGCATGTTGTATTAATGTATTGCTTCCTCTAACTGCCAATTGGTTGACTACAAATATTGTCGTGCTTTGTCTTTGGTTTTCCCAACTATTTCAACAAAAGAATCCATCTTACCCTACTTTTCAATATCTTTTGAGTTCTCCATTAGAATTATTTTCTTACATGCAAATAAGGGTAAAATATATATAATAGAACTATGAAAACAACCAATCAAACCCCTATAAAATGGATGTTACTACCTAAATACAAACTCCTCGGAAATCTTAAAATGGGAATTCCTGATTGGAAAATCAAAAGAGAATTAAATAACATATTGTAACCATCAGAATGTTGCATGTATTATATTATGTGGTATTAGAAAACCATTAAAACACACCAAATCCCTCTTATATTGGAGAAATAATTTGCATGCCAAGGAGAGAAAAATTAATGGAATATATGACAATGTGTTGGCACCTGAACAGGCTAAACCTGACAATGGCACAATGGTGGTTCATCAAATTATATTTAAAGAGAAAAAAATTTAAGTGCTAGCTGCATATTTGAATGTAATAGCAGATTCAAGAAAAGTGGCATAACAAGAATAGGAATCAGAAGCTCCAGCAGTGCTCCCCAAAGCTAATATGCCTATTTTTTAGGAAAAAATATATTTTTTTAATTTGGTAAAAAATTTGTATCCCCAATAAATCCCACAATTCACAACCAAATAGATCTTATGGGAAAATAAAAGATAAATATATAATGATGCAAATTGGACATCTTGGTGAAAGTCATATTTAATGCCTTGTGGTCTCCATTTCATAAGTCACATGCTCCTTCAAGGATGGACTGAAAGTGTTACTACAGAATCCACACTTTATGGGAGGTATGTAGGGTCCATGGTTCATGGGAGGTGTGAAGCTCTTCATGAATTCATGGCCTTGTAACTTCAAATTGTGTATTGAAGCATATTCTGCAACATCTCACTCCATGTTTGTTTATTGAATCTATTGTTAGAATTTTGGAATGAAAAAATCCTTGGTAACTATTAATGATACTAATATATTTCCATGAGGAAGTCTGTTTCATGAAAAATGTTTGAAAACATGACTTTAATTGGAGGATTTGAACTCTAAACCTCTGCGGCGAGTGTAGGTAGAACAAATCCATTCGAATTGGTTTTCAAGGACTCATATCTCTTATGATAGTGGGGAAATGCAGATGATAAAGAAAAGTAAATCATTGTTGTTTTTTTTTAGTGTATTATGGCTTATTTATTTCATCAAACACTTCGTTAATACTACTAAGGGATCACTGAATGTCTCCCCACTAGCCCCTATTGTAAGTTATGGTAACTTTGTGTATGTTAGTGTAACCTTTGGTTTAAATGTTTTGTCAAACATTTAACACTAATAAAAGAGTTTGGAATACAATCTGAGCATTCAATGAAATTAACATAAAAAGGAAACATTGATCTCTTTATTTAATACTAGAAATATTTCCCAACACACTAAGAAATGGCATTAATTCCCACGCAGATACAACAAGGTCACAATGTGAATCAAATAAGACGAATTGTAAAATACTTTATACATTTAGGTGTACATGGATTCACAGACCTATGGTATAGCTGAAACGACTTCATGGAGTCCTCCAAACAACCATGAATTGCTTCACTTTGATGCTATATGAAACAATCAGTTGTAGTGTTTGCTTTCTATGCTCAGAATGGTAGGGTATAGTCACAAAAAGAGGGAAGGATGCCAAGAATATTCCCAAGAGTGTTGGAGGAACCAAATATTCACAAATCGACTTGGGATATGGGTGATACATCATATTCCTTCCTTATTTTCTCTGCTTCTATGGTTTTGTTCTCCCCACAAGAGAAAATGACCCCAAATATTCAAGAGAAAATGACCCCAAATATGTAGACCCAACACACAAATGAGCTCTCTTCCTATAGTGATGGATGTGGTTTCATATGGGAATCTTTTTATGTGACTATAACTTGGTCTCTTTTGTCCACACATCATCCTCCCAAAACCAAAAAAAATCAGCTTAGATTGTAACAATACTCCACTAGGGTCTGTGTTTCCCTCCTAAGCCTCAGATTTGAGCAAATTTGCACTTACCACTAAAAAGGTTGAAATTTACATGGCTTATCAAGTTTTTAATTTACACTAGAATTGATTAGTTGGCACTGCAACCTGATACGGAAATAATTAGTATTAAATTATTAGTATTTCTCTAACATAACATTAGCTTTATTTTTGTCAACATTTTAACTAATTTTAACAATGATTGAGGACTTGTCTAATTATTCAAATATTTTGCCTAATTTTAATAATGATTTGAGGAGTTTGCTAATTATTCAAAAATTTTGCCTAGATTTTATCTTTTTCAGCAATCATCTGTTAGATCACTCTTCCCCCCCATTCACAGGTTCCGATGGTTGTATTCCCCGACAACAACACAACATCAATCGTTGTACATTATCACTATAGGAAAACTCTTCCTCGGTCGATGGTTCATCTTTCGTACATACCCCTCCTAAAATTTGTACAAGTTCCAAAATACATTATCCCTAGCCTTTTTAGAATTCATATGTCTTTTTTATGCTACTATAAGACAAATTTGGGTTACAGCCTAGTCTAGGACTTGTGTTGCAAAATCTTAAGGGAAGCAAAGGTTGAGTAGGATTTGTGTTGGTGGTACTCAACAATTTGGAAATTCAAGTTCATGATGAAGACCAAGATTTTTATGTGTCTAATTCTCAGTAATATAGTTATAATTTGGGATTATATGTAGAGAAAAATCTAGGTGTCTAATATGTAAGGTAAGCAAATAAATCACATGACGTTTGTATATTGAGTGATTTTTATTATTATTGTATGGGTAGAACTAGAAAGAGGTATCAGTATCCAAGGCTTACGAGTTGGGGTCTTTGTCAATGTCTGCTTAAATTTTGTGTGTGAGAACATAAAATTGAAAATGTATAGATATTTACCTTTACTCTGTACCTAGGGGTGTGGCTAGAAAAGAATGGTGAACTACTTGAAGGTAAGTTTAACGTCCCATGGTAGGCTATGGACCTCCTCATGCAGGATAAAACCTCCTCAAGGAAGTTTATCTATCTTGATTTATCCATCGTGACATGACGCCCCAGTGGGTGTCAGTACTAGTAAAATTGAGAAAAAAAAATTAATGTCTCACAATTGATAGAAACATAAAGCCTAAGTAGCATATAAAGCTTTAAATGAAAGTCATTAGTGAAAGGAAAGAGAGTGGCGGTCCCATAAATTATTGAAAAAATTGTGCCATGGGATTATCTCGATGGGACAAACCAAGGGGATCCTTTTGTGGGAGGTACAGGTTGTATTCTATACTTATTGAACTCACATTTTATGAATTTCATGGCACAAATTGGGAGGGTACCAACAACAAAGCAAAATTTCTATCTCTAAAATTGATATTATCTTAGGTTGTTGGAAGAAGAGTTCAAAAGATTCATTTTATGAGTAAATCTATGCTTATTTTTTATTTGATTAATGGATTGGTGTGGGTGCAAGATATTATTCTCAATTCAATCTACATTGAAGTTGTGTTACTAGAGCAAGTATTCTCACACATCTATTAAGAAATGAACACGTAGGTAGACATATTTTCAAAGGGTACATTGTAAATGAGACCTACTAAACGAAAATTATGCGAGAGAAAAGAGTGCCATTCATTTAATTCTAACCCAACCCTCATTTTTTATTAGTCTCTAGAACGTGCCTGTTGGATAATATTACTAATTTTTTGTTGATTTAATTTTTTTATCGTTATCAGCTATGTTTAACTAAGGACTAGTATTAGTGTATAGAATTGTAAATTTGGATTAATATGTGAGTGAAGATGATAGAATATTTTGGTAGGTGGATGGAACTACTAAGAAAATGTAAAATGTAGTTGTTTTTTGTTGTAACTTAAGATGGGTGTTGTAAAAGTTGTTTTGGATCCTAAAAATTACTTTGGCACTCCATAGTTCACTTCTACAACATGTGAAAAGGAAATATCTGTTGATATAATAGTAACTTCGTAATGTATTCACTTGTATTTCTTATCTATTGTAACCCGATGTTCATTCTGGGATGTATTGTAATGTATTTGAGTCATGTCATACCCCGATGTTTATTCCGGGAAGTTTCTATAATGAGAAAGTCATGTCAAGTCATTATGGGTAACCCTCCTATTGGTCAAGGGTTAAAGTCCCCACAGTTGTGGGGCCCTTGGGTTATTAGACTATCCTAGTGAAGTCGACCCTAGGTGATTCATTGTAATTTAGAGCAATAGTACCCACCATTGTGTTACCCTCCTATTGGTCGGAGGAGGCAAAGTCCCCACAAGTGGTGGGGCACTAAGGTTATTAGACACTCCTAGAGATGTCGGCTCTAGTAAGTAATTGTTAAGTGAGGCTGACATGTTGGAGTGTACTTCAAGTGAACGGAAGAATATAAATAGAGAGTGAGAGCCTCTCTATTTATCACTTGCAACACACATCACTCACTCACTCAAGTGTAGCGCATTAGTGAGGAAGGAAATACTCTGGGACTAGACAAGAAGAAGACTACTGCTGTCGGGAGTGCATTTTACTGTTTTAGGCTTTTACTGTTTTGGTGCTGATTCTATCTCTAAGGAAGTTGTGGGGTTTTCTCCTTTATGTTTTCCCTAAGGAAAACTCTTTGTGTCTCTTGTCTCTTGTCTCTTGTGATGTGCTTATGTTTTATTGATGTGCTTGTTATTCTCTCAATGAAAAGATCCTAAGATCATAATGCTAGCTTATATGATGAAAAACTAACATGGTATCAGAGCTAACCTGAGAAGAAGACATTGTGCAGCTATAGAAGCTAGGTCTTCTTAATTTTTGGTTCTCTCTCAACAATCCATCAGCAAAATCATGCTAGGATGACTCTCCATTGAAGGGTGCATCTTTCTGTCGAAGCGGAATTCGATTCCGAGCATTTTCAGTTTTCGATGTGGAAATTAGGGCTTTCTATAAAAGAGGAATTTTTGAGTGAGACTAGCATAGGATTTTTCTCCTCATCAAAACCGAAGTTTATATACCTGGATCAAGAAATTTGGTGGGGTGAAACTCCAGGAAAGTCAAACCCTAGTTTGACCCCGAGCTGGAAAAAACCTAAATACTAAAACTGATAATTTTTGGTACATTCACTATAGTCATAGGATGGAGAAGTATCATATTCTAAAAATTGCAAGGACTGAAGATAAAATCCTTATGAACAATTTGTCCAAAAATCAGCCTCCGATTTACTATATTCGAGGATATATGATCTCTCCAAGTTAGGGTTCCAGCCTCTTCCATAATTAATTCCTAAACAGGAAACCTAGGGAGAATTGCAATATCTTGAGCTATAGAGGTCAAAATGGAATTCCTGAAAATGTTAAAGAAATTTCATGGACTTTAATTTCATTTGTGTGAATATCAGACTCAGAAAATGAACCAGTGACACGTGGCATTCCGTACAATGTTGCTATTCTGAACAGTCCTGTAACAAGTCACCTTGGGAAAAGGATCATAAATCCCAAAATGGTGAAACCAATTCTGATGAAACCTACGATGTTGGATCAGGGACATGCGAGGTTACCTCAGTGAGAAATTTCAGACATAGAGGATTAGTAATTTCAGAGATATCACAGAAACAGTAACAGGCATTTCTGCAGAAGAAATTGGAAATCTAGGGCTTCCTGTTCCGGGAGCTTCCCTCCACTGTTTTCGGAAAAGGAGTACATTGGACAGCTCCATTTGAAGATATCTATCTGTCTATCCAATCAGATCTAAAATATTCCAAGTTTTGAAAATTAGGGTTTCTGTGACAAACCCTAGATTAGCCAGCTCCGAAACCAGGATGGACACCTCAAATCGGTAAGATCTAATCCTTTGCTATTTTCATTTGAGGTTCTGATTTCAAAATGATCTATCACATCAGCTTGATGACAATCTTGGGGAATTTGACAAATTCCAAGCCTGGAAGTATATGATATCTCTGAAGAAAATGGATTGGACACCTAGATGAGTATGGAGGTTCCAGTTTTAGAGGGAGATGAGGCTAGAATCCTTTCACAAGAAGAACTTGGTCAAGGCCAAGAAGATCATGGTTGATTCAGTCACAGATCAACTTGTACCCCAAGTGTCTTCCCTAAAGACACTGATGAGGTTTGATTCCTTGACCAAGCTATTTGAAGGGAATGACATAAATCAGAATATGACCTTAAGAAATCAGTTGAAGAATGTGAAGATCCAGAATGCAGAGACCATGCAGTCATAAAGGTCTCTCAAATAAAAGAACAACTTGAAGCGGTAAAAGGAGAAGTGAAGAATGCAGAAGTGGTGATGGCCACCTTGAATGGACTCCCAGGATCATGGGATTCATTCAAGCAAGGAATGTGTGCCAGAAGGAAGTGATTACTTTCAGTAGACTTCGAGAAGAAGAAGAAGCTCGACTCATAAGAAGAGAAGAGAAGATGGGAGCAATTGAAGATCAAGATCTCACCATACAAAGAAGATCCCTCAATCGATGAGGAATATGAAGATCTCAACTCTTGAAGAACCTCTTATCCATCCTATCATTTGTATAAGAAATGATGCTATTATGAATGAAGAAGATGATGAAGCTGAAGGCTCAAGAAGGAGTATACCCACGAAACAAATAAAGATAAATATTCAATTGTCATTTCATGATATTATTTTGTTATGCATTTGTTTATTTCAATTGATGTATTATGCATGATAGGATGTTTGCATTAACGACAGTATACTACTAACATGCATGTGATGGGTAAGTAGCTCATGGTGTTATACAACTCTCCATTGCTACTTATCTAGAATGAAACCTCTTTGCTGACATATTGGATTAGTGTACAATCGCAATGTTGTCCTAGTAGAGATGGGAGGCATCTAGAAAGTTTCAGTGAGATATGGATGAATGTTGTATTGGCTAAAGTAGTTGCATGATCATATATTTATGCATAAGTATTTTCCAGTATGAATATTCCTTATGAAATGTTATAACCATAAAAATGCATTTGACTTGTAGGAAAGATCGCATACATAATCGCCTGCAAGCAAAGAAGGATGAAACTTGTTCCGAAGAACAAGTGACGACAGTTCAAGATGAAGAATAATATGATGAATGTAGCGACATCATCGATGCAGAATATTCCAACTATGAAGAAGTAACCAAGAAGACCAGTTCAAGAAGAATGATGTCTAGGATGCAACATCAAGACCTAAAGAGAAGTTCGTAGTTCCATCATGCAGTAGATGGAAACATCGTGGGATACAAAGCAAGATTCGTAGCATGAGGCTTCTCACGAAAAGAAGACATAAACTAAGAAGAGATATTTTCAGCCACTGGAAGTGAAGTCACATGACATGCATAATCATGTGTGCAAATGAAAGAAGGCCTTGTACGAGTTCAGAAGACACCCATGGGATAACACATACATGATGTGCTTGATGAAGATATTAACCTTTGCTACAAGTTTGAAGATGCAAGTCTATACACTAGATGGTCACATAGAATATTGGTAGCATAGGAAGTTACTTGTCACTCCGGTACAGAATGTTTTCAGTGCATAGAGCACAGAAGACAGAGGGAGTATGATGCTTCGCTTCAGAGGGAGTGACTACAGAATATCTTGAGGTTCGACATGGTACGACAGGATGGGAAGATTACTGATGACTCTAGGCTTTACTGAGAGTAAAGTGGATTCCAACCTTTGCTTCAAGGTTGAAGGAGGAAGACTAGTGATTCTCTTGTTATGTGTCAATGCACTATTTTTCTAGGTATGGAGGTGTGGCAGAGTGCATATGGAATCTTCCTTGGACAAGGGAAGTATGCAGTAGAGATCCTGAAGAGGTTTGGGATGATGGACTACAATACTATGGCCACACCTATGGCATCGAACCTGAAGATATTGAATGATGCTTCCTCAGAGTCGGTTGATGCTATGATGTATCGTCAGATGATTCGGTCATTGATGTACCTGACAAACACAAGACCAGACATTTTCTTTGCTGTGAACACCTTGAACCAGTACTTGAAAGATCCAAGAAGTGTTCACTTGACTGCTGCAAAGCATATTCTGAGGTACCTAAAGGGTACAGTTAATTATGGTCTCAAGTACGATGAAAATCAAAAGATTAACCTGGAAGGTTATGTTGATTTAGATTGGGTAGGCAGTGCCATCGACAGGAAGAGTACTTCAGGATGTTGCTTCAGTATGGGATTACATGTGATCTCTTGGTTTAGCAGGAAGCAATCCTGTGTGGCACTGAGTACAGCTGAAGCAGAGTATGTCGCAGCTTGTTCAGCTAGTTGTGAGGCAGTATGGCTGTGGAAGCTACTGTCTGATATATTTGATCTCCAGTTGGATGCTACTTGTATACATTGTGACAACCAAAGTTGCGTGAAGTTGTCAGAGAATCTAGTGTTCCATGACAAGTCAAAGCATATCGAGATCAAGTATCACTATATCAGGGATATGGTGCAGAGAGGAGCAGTGAAGCTCCAGTATGTTGTGACGAAGGAACAAATAGCTGATGTATTGATGAAGCCATTGGCTAGGCTGAAGTTCGAGTACTTTAGGGAGAGACTGGGTGTTCTCCAGATCGATGTTCCCTCCAAGAGAAAGTGATGAGACCCATAGCCATTCTAACATGGTGAGAGGATTGGTTCCTTCCATGGTTAGATGTAAGGGTTGAGCCATTCTGTCATGGTGATAGGGTTTCTCCCTTCCATGTCAGATATGAGTGCTGACCATTCTGTCGAGTAAGACATATGTAAGGGCAATTTCCATTCTAGGAATGGAGGCACCTGGTCAGTTACCAGGATCACTCAGTGTAGGACTGAGTAGCCACTATGATGTGATAGAGGGATGTGTTCCCACTTGATCAGATGTAAGGGATGAACCATTCTGTCATGGCTAAAGGATTAAGTTCCTTCCATGTCAGATGTGAGTGTTGGCCATTCCGACGAGCAGGTTGGATGTAAGGGCAACTGCCATTCTCTAGGAGAATGGAGGCACCTGGTCAGTTACCAGGTAGCTCAGTCGAGGAGGACTGGGGGCCATTCTGATATGACTGTAGGATTAGTTCCTACAAGATCAGATGTGAGTGCAAGAATTTCCATCACTGTGGTAGGATGTGTTCCCGCCTGGGTGGATGTAAGTGCAGGCCCTTTCATCATTGTGGTAGGATGTGTTCTGGCCTGGGTGAATGTAAGTGCAGAAAGCTTTCATCATTGTGGTAGGATGTGTTCCAGCCTGGGTGAGAGTCGTTCATCATTTTGGTAGGATGTGTTCTAGCCTGGGTGAATGTGTGGAAATCTTTCATCATTGTGGCAGGATGTGTTCCATCCTGGGTGAAAGTCATTCATCATTGTGGTAGGATGTGTTCTGGCCTGGGTGAATGTGTGGAAATATTTCATCATTGTGGTAGGATGTGTTCTGGCCTGGGTGAGAGTCTTCCATCACTATGGTAGGATGTGTTCCCTCCTGTATGGATGTGCCTTTCTGATGAGTAGGTCAGATGTAAGTGCTGAGCCTTTTCACAGATGTTAGTGATGTGATGTCCTATCATGCTGGTGAATGTGAGTGTTGGGCCTTTCTGATGTGATTATAGGACTGGTTCCTATATGATCAGATGTGAGTGTTGGGTGTACCTTTATGATGAGTAGGTCAGATGTAAGTGCTAGGTGAATACCTACATGATGGCTAGGCCTACAACTAGCATGAAAAAGGGCTGGCTCTGTAGAACTTCCCGTGACGAGAAGAATCATGAGATAGCACCAGTGATGATCCAAATCGAGTGATGATCCAGATCTAGTGATGACAGCCAGTGATGATCCAGATCCAATCATGATGATCCAGCAGTGATGATCTAGATCTAGTGATGATAGCCAGTGATGATCCAGATCGAGTGATGATCCAGATCCAGTGATGATGTTTCGTGATGATCCAGATCGAGAGATGATCCAGGTCCGATGATGAAGATGACTTGAAGATGAATATGACTTGAAGACGAAGATGACTTGAAGATGAAGATGACTTGAAGAAGAGATGATCCAGCTGATACAGAGAAGAAGACCAGTGCTGATAAATTATGTCGAGTGAATACCTTCCTAGTTAAGAGGGAGTGTTGATGTAATAGTAAATTTACAATGTATTCACTTGTATTTCTTATCTATTGTAACCCGATGTTCATTCTGGGATGTATTGTAATGTATTTGAGTCATCTCATACCCCGATGTTTATTCCGGGAAGTTTCTATAATGAGAAAGTCATGTCAAGTCATTATGGGTAACCCTCCTATTGGTCAAGGGTTAAAGTCCCCACAGTTGTGGGGCCCTTCGGTTATTAGACTATCCTAGTGAAGTCGACCCTAGGTGAGTCATTGTAATTCAGGGAAATAGTCCCCACCATTGTGTTACCCTCCTATTGGTCAAAGGAGGCAAATTCCCCACAAGTGGTGGGGCACTAGGGTTATTAGACACTCCTAGATATGTCGGCTCTAGTAAGTAATTGTTAAGTGAGGCCGACATGTTGGAGTGCACTTCAAGTGAACGGAAGAATATAAATAGAGAGTGAGAGCCTCTCTATTTATCACTTGCAACACACATCACTCACTCACTCAAGTGTAGCGCATTAGTGAGGAAGGAAATACTCTGGGACTAGACAAGAAGAAGACTACTGCTGTCGGGAGTGCATCTTACTATTTTGGGCTTTTACTGTTTTGGTGCTGATTCTATCTCTGAGGAAGTTGCAGGGTTTTAACCTTTATGGTTTCCCCGAGGAAAACTCTTTGTGTCTCTTGTCTCTTGTGATGTGCTTATGTTTTATTGTTATGCTTGTTATTCTCTTAGTGAAAAGATCCTAAGATCATAATGCTAGATTATATGATGAAAAGCTAACAATATCTTTGGATATGTTAAAGTAAAATAGGTCACTTGGATAATAAAGATGTGAACCATAAAATCAAATGTGAAGAGAAAGAAAAAAACATTAATTGCACATTGTAATAGAATAATTGAGATAGGATTGTTTAAAATGACAAATGAAACAAAATGTAGAGCATTATGAAAATTATAGAGTCCATTTTAGCTATAATTAACATATATCATTAAAGTTTAATAGTAGATATCTCACCAAAGCTTGAGTGTTGGAAACAAATGTAATTCCCTTGTTCATACATTCTTACCACTTCCATGAGCTTATGATTAGCTTTACTTTTTTCAATATGTTTCTCATCCCCTCCTGCTCTCCTAAGATTTAGGCCTCCCAATCCCCAAAGAAATTAGTTTTAAAAAGAGAAAGTTTCTGATAGAGAATAGGAAATCCACTTTGGAATTTATTTCTATGAGCATCGATACTTTGTTGACATGGCGCACGCCACATACTTGCACTTTTTCATTTTTCAAATTCCATTTAATTCTTCTATTATGGACATAGTTGTTGAATTGTGTGTATACTTGGTATATAGATTTTACATGGTGGAATTAATTGATGGATCTTATACCAATTTATGTGAAGCAATGTCAACAGTGTGAAGGTCCTCGAACCTTGATATTAAATGGAAAATTTTGCAACTTAAGTTATATTGGAACCTTTATTATAACATTTCAATTCAATATCTGTAGACAAGTTGTACTCTAACACCTTCCATAATTCAGTCGGTCACGAGTTGAGTTTGATTCCACTTAAACCAAATTCGAATTGAAAAAACATTTTTACATGGATGGCACATCTATATGAATTTTAAATTTCCCTTTATCGCTATATACTCTTGAAAATTGACTGTTTTATAATCATATTCATTCATTGGAGTGATGATGCTTCCTACAGTTTATGATAATAGTCATCATATACTAAGCTAACACATTTTCACCGGATTAAATGCAATATTGAATATACGTCATTCGTAAGCCCCTTAGTCTTCATAACAAAGTAGACTATCCTTTAAGCAACATAAATTCTATTCCAAGCACTTTCATGGATTGTATTTTGAGAAATAGTTGGACATGAGAATAAATTCAAAGCTACAGCACATATAAAGTCCATTTTGCATTGATAATGTTTCTTAATAGTGGATCACTGCTTAAGAACCTACATATATAACCATTGTTCAAGAAACAAGAAAAATTACTGTAACCCGATATAAGTGGTAGTGGTCTATATCCTGCCACTGAAAATGAATTAAGAACTCCTTATGCTAGAGCAAGTAGTTTTGTCAATAGCTATGTGGGGATGGTTGAATCCTGTATATAACAAAGGCTAGTTAAATTCATTGCAATTGACAAATGTTCTTGCCCTGTTTCATGGTGATGATACTGAATTATACTTTAGTTTTTAAAATCAAACTGGCCCAAGGACAATGGATCATCACTTCACTAAATGCATTACATTGGTTAAATGTTTTTTGTCCGTTATTTCTAGATCGCAACATTGATGTATATTGGCCAGGTTTAGATACAAGTTCATTAAATTTACATCTATAGATCATAGATTTCCTTACAAAGGTATATGTTCTTTTTTTTATACCATTTTCAATTTTCAACAATGTATATTGAGGTCCTTTGTTCCCACTAGTATAATTTTCAGCGTCAAAGGTTGAGGTTGCTGATGAGGTGCTCTGATCTTGAATCTAAATAGAAGGAGTTTAAGAATGTATAGTTATTCTAGGTAAGCTTATGGTGTTGGAAAGATTCTAAATTAGGTAGCTATGTTCTCGACAAATTTCAAATGTGATGTTTCTACTTCGTTAAATTTGGGAGATGCCTCTTTCAATTGGGATACATTTTATCCCTGTTGTTTGGGGTTTTGTGTTTTTCTTTGTTCTCTAGTTTTGTTCATATTAAAGACTCTTTCATATTTAATTTCATTTACACAGTATATCACTCCATATAAGTTACTCCTCTTGTAACCTTTTGAAATATATATATATATATATATATATATATATATATATAGAATCTACCCCCTAGATGGGGCCAATATTCCACAAGGAGTTTCTCTCTTGGGTAATTACAAAGTTAAGCTCTCTGTAAACACCCCTTTTATAGGTGGATTGGATTCCACAGAAAAAATAAAATAGCATTCACAGGCTCATGCTCTTTCCTTGGTTGTTCATTCTCCTTTGCCCCTAATTCAAACTTCACCATGGCCCTTTCATGGGCATGAATTCCATCCCTCTTTCATGCATTCTCTTATGTGTATGAAAATACACATCCATGTGGTCTCTCAAGGGGACTCACATCTTCTCCATGTAATTAATTCTTAATTAACACATTAAATAAGGATTACCATCAAAAATTATGTTAATTATTAATTTCTTTAAATAAAGGTAAAAAAGTGATGGGATATGGTCCCATTACAACACCCTTAATACATTTATCAACCCCCTTCCTTCCTCACTTGTGGAATTTATCCCCCATCTCTTCTTGTTTATTCCCCTTGTAGTGGTTTCGGATTTTTTATTAGTGAGTACATGCAATATTACATCTTGGTCTCCATGGACAATCAACTATAGGATACTTACATATTATAAGTACATTACATTCGGGTTTTCAAAATTTGGGTATTACATTATATTAGAATTTATTAGAGAGGAAAGATATTCAATGTACATGCTCTTCAATTTTATGAGCACTTGGTTGATTTTTATTGAATTTTAAGTAAGAAAATACTTTTTATTTTATAAGAAAAGTTATGGTTGAATAAACGGAAGGGAGTAAGCATAAAATGGTGATGGTTGAATCCTGTATGTAACAAAGGTTACAAAAATTAGTTTCAATTGACAGATGTTCCTATCCTGTTTCATGGTGATGATACTGAAGTATATATTAGTTTTTAAAATCAAACTGGCCGAAGGACAGTGGATCATCAGTTCACTGAATGTGTTACATTGGTTAAATGATTGTATTCCATTCTTGTCTGATCGAAACAATGATGTACATTGTCCTGGTTTAGATACAAATTCGTTAAATTTACATCTAGAGATCAGATCTTTCCTTACAAAGGTCTATGTGCTTGTGTTGATACCATTTTCAATTTTCAACAATGTATATTGAGGTCCTCTGTTCCCACAAGTATAATTTTAAGCGTCAAAGGTTGAGGCTGTTGATGAGGTGCTCTAATCTTGAATCTAAATAGAAGGGGTTTACAAATATATAGTTTTGCTATGTAATATTATGGTGTTAGATAGATTGTAAATTAGGTATCTATGTTCTCGACATCTTTCATATGTGATGTTGTTGCTTTGTTAAATTTGGTAGATGCCTCTTTCAATTGGGATAGCTTTTATCAATGTTGTTTGGGGTTTTTCAGTTTTCTATGTTCTCTAGTTTTGTTTGTATTACAGTGATGTTGGGTGTTGTGGCTTGAGGATCCAAGAGAAATAGAAGATATCAGTTCCAATTAATGAAAATGTGTAGGATTCAAATTCATCATTTCATTGTTAATCTAAAGTGGCCAAGAAATTTTAAAAGGTTTGTCTTATGTCGGTATGCAAGTCAGATATTCTCTTTATTTGTTCTTAAACAATATCCACTTTTCCAGCAATGGGTGCAAGATTAAATTGGTTTATCCAATGGATTCTTCAAGTGGCCAAGAACTTTAAAAGCTCTGTCTTGTTTTGGTATGCAAGTGAGATGTGCTCTTTGTTGGAAATGGATGTAAGATTCAATTTTGTTTATCACATGGATTATGAACCCATTAACTCATCCTTTTCAAAATCGTGTTAACATTATTGTTGTTTCTATGTCATTTAGCATTGTTCCCTACTAGTATTGCTATGTCATTTAGCATTTTTCCCTACTAGTATGGCAGTCTTGAATTGACACAATAGGTTGCTTCAAGATTTTTTTTAGGGCTGGTAACTAGAAAAAATAACATTTTTCATTACTTAGTTAGTGGTGGCTACTAATATTTTTCAGTATTTAATTGGTATTGGAAGCTCCATCAATTACATTGCCGTAAATTAGTTTTATATTTCTGCAACTTTTTCTCTTGTGGGAAGATGAAGGAATATCTTAGCAAAATTAGGTCTAGGGAAGTACATATTTGTAGGCTCTCTACTGTAAGAGGATGAAAGTGTTGAATATCACTACCTAAAACCATATTTTCTATATGTGTCATTATTACTAGATAATGCAAAGTAGCATGTAGTTATGATATGGATTTGGAGAATTTCAACTATGATCTCAAGTATTAAATATAAAATGCATCACTTCCTTTGTATATTCATTGACAAACCCTATATGCATGTGAGGTTGAAATATGCTATATGCAGGTGAGGTTGTTGTGGCCTTGTCCCAACTAGTCACAACATGAATATCAATGCCAATGGGCATTATTTCCTCCCATAAGTAGTAGGATTTGAGGGCTTTGGCCTCTTTGAGGTAGCAACTGTAAGGGTGGGAAAGTAATTCTCATGGAATGGGAAACCAATAGAGAGATGGAATGTGTATATTATAGTGTATTTATATTCAAAGGAAAACATGCAAAATAACAAAATTAGTTGTAGAATATACGAATACTTGAATTTTATCTACTTGTATATGAATACTAAATTATTATGAAGTTAGAAATGCCATTCAGAGTAGATTAATGATTAATCATTTATTCATTTGAGCATCAATCATTTAGCAATTATCAACCTAAAAAATTTTAAACTATTTATTCATAAATAGACCATTTAATTATTGAATGAAATAGGTTATTTGTCAACTATTAACATGACCAAGAGTTATGTTTGCAAAATTGGAAGATTGCATAATATATGAAATGATAATTTTATTCGGAAGAGAGAAAGGCCCAAAACACTAAATTGAGATATAATTCTTGACATATAAATTAGGGAAAAACATGAAACAATTATTCTAATTTCTATTTACTTTTCCTTCCTCTTTACACCACCATGATTTCCCTATAAAATTCCATGCGATAATGGAGCTGGAGGTGAAGTTGGAGTTGATTATGTAGATGTAATTTATCATTAAGCCCCTATTTTTGAAGTGTTGGTTAGGGAAACTAAATGGGGTGGGATCACACCACAATCATCAAGATCAAAAGGAGCATTCATTAGTTGTTCCAAAACCAATGCTCCATCTCCAAATTTTCCTCCTCTCAATTGTTTCCCCAATTCGTACATGAGTTATATTTATTTGACTTGTCACAATAATGGGACAACAATTGCAAGTTATAATGCACATAAAAAAGATACTTAACTTTTTTATCTTCACCTTGTTTTTTTTTACACTATGGATGAAATTGTGGTTGCTAAAACACCTTGATGCTGAAGAAGTGGTCACCACTTGTGAAAGAACATGTGTAGTAAAAACATTGTAGCTATGGGTTAGAGTTTCCATGCATGTTCCACCGCTTGAGAAAAAATAAATTCCCTCAGTATTCAATAGCATGGATGATCCTAAAGAAATGCTTCTCATTGGTAAAGTGGTTCAGTGGTTTCTTTATTGTATCACACTCATTGTTGGCCTCGGAAAAAAGTGCAAGGAAGAAGTTCATGCGCAAGAAAAATAAAGTTCACTGCGCATGAGACAAAAAGAAAGGAAGGTCGCGAAGAAAGCAAAGGAGAAACGCAGGTAGAATGGAGAGGCGCATGGTGAAGGAAAGACGAGTACATGGGCATGAAGGTGATAGTGGTCAAAGAATGACATGTGCAGATCGTGGTTTCTTAAGGAAGTGTCAGCCTGCGGCTACGCATGTACACGGGAATATTTGTAAGTCAGGATGATAGTGCCTCATGTCAGGTCATGATCACCACAGCTGTAGCCTGAGGGGCAGTTGATGGTGACAGTTAACACAATTCATGTATGCAGTCGACCCTAAGTGGTCATGTAAAATAGTATAAATAGGAGGGATTCAAGAGTTAAAGGTTTGGGTTGTTGGAGGGGGTTGTTGATCCCATGTTGCTCATAGTTTTCTTTTTAGTAGTTATTATTGGTTGTTCATGGGAGATCCATAGTGAAGGACACCCTTTTACTGTAATTCTTTAGATACTAGAAGAGAAGAAGACTTAGGAAGATTCTGGTATCGATAGGAGGCTATTGTGTGCGCAGACTGCTAGGAGTAGAAGTAGGGTATAGGAACAAACCAGAGAGCATGAGAACAATAAGTCTGAGACATAAAGACATATCATACGATCAGTATTCATCCTATAGGCTGCAAGGTGATATACCCTTTTCTCATGCCAGATGAAGAGCACCTTGGTGGTTTTTCCCAGATGGGTTTCCACGTTATCTCTTATGTTTGGATGGATGATTAATGTTGTGAATGTTTATGCGAATGGTTGTTATTTGCTTCCTGTAGGATGATGAAATTTGGATTAAATTCCTGATGTTATACTGTAATTAGTAGATGAATGTTAGGGAAGCATCATTGAAGTATACGCATATATCAGCCTGTGCATTTATGTATTAAGTCACGACGTAAGTCACAGGCAGTCTGTTAGTATGAGTTAGCTGCGTCGGACAAGTTACACCAGATGTGATCTCTAGAACAAGGATAGATTGCGCACGCTGACACATTGTTTCACTCAGCAGTGCATGACTGAATCCATCGACCAACCGTTGAGTTTCCTTCATAAAGAGCCTTAGCCATGTGCCAAGGGACTATACTCCTTCGACAACCATGAAAACATGGTTCTGAAGGTTACCCATCGAAGAGATATCTCGAGTGAGACTACGCCTGCTTTGCAGGCGTTGCCAATGGGGCTTTCTCTATTAGGCCAGTATCTTAGGTGTTTGTTAGGTTGACAGGCTGTGCAGAACCTGGGTCACATGAGTTAGGAAAAGTGGCCAACAAATGGTTCCGTTGTCGGGAGCTTATTGATCAAAACAAGGGAAATGTTGTGGCATCCAATGAAGAAGGGGATATAAGACTGGCTAGATTCTAAAACACTAGAATTCATGCAAGAAGAGAGTGTAGGGACATGGTTGAGAGCAAAGAACTAGATAGACAAATATATATATTCTGATATTCATGAGATCTTCTTTCCTGAGTTCCCCATTTTACTGAATGAATGGTTATCAAGATTGGCGACTAAACAGACAAAAATTTAGAGAAGAGAGACCATTGAGTGGAGTGATCAGTTGGTTCATGAGGTAACCAGCGTGAGTAACACCATCTCTAGAGATGTTGATTTTTGGGTTGATAGTATATTGCAAGGATATATTACTAAGTTTGCAATAGATGCTATAACCTCATATAGTGAAGCTAAAAGAAATTTTTTCCAAGGACCCTGAAGAAGATACCTATTATGTATCAGTACCTTGATAAAAATGCTTGCCTATGAGAAGGGTATTTTGTATCTGAGTAGTTGAGTTGCATGCTAGAAAGAGGCTATGATGTGGAAGACCTATTAAGAAGATGGGAAAGGATGAGTTGAAATGTTCCTTGGAAGTACCATTAGAGGAAATTTCAACTCAAAATGGGCCTCCTAAAATGAATTAATAAAATAATAGTTAAAATAATAAAATAATATTTATTAATTTTAGAGGAAGAAAAGAGAAAAACTACTTTTTTGTTTGTATTTTCGACATATCTCCCCGTGTTTTTACTCAAATTTCGATCGGGAGAGCTTGTT